>JAQMYL010000008.1:837749-848860 GCA_030014365.1 Clarias pachynema | reverse complement strand
CCCCCCCCCCCCCCCCCCCCCCCCCCCGCCCCACATCCCCCCCTTAAATCGAGCCCTGGGTACATCCCACAGCGGGCTCTGTGGAAAAACTGCACAAGCCCATGCAAGACCAGTGTGAAGACCAGGGCTGAGAAACATGCAGTTGCCACACCAATCCAGGTGTTGCCCTCAACTGCTGCCTCATGAGAGGTTATGCTCAGATCACTGTAACTATGATTAAGGCCACATGTTTATATGGAGATGACGGGTCTCAGACCGATGGATATATAAAGCTTCTCCACAATGGACAGACATTCCATGGAAAGACACCTGTGATCCTGAAGTCCTGAAGTCAACATGGAACTGGGATTTCAAGAAGTATGAAGCTGGAGGTATGGAAGGAAGGCAGTGGCTGGGATGATGACCTTCCCAGAGCATGCACTATTCGACTAAAATCTGGACTAAATTATACCTGATACCTGTTCTCTCAATCATGGAGTTCCGTATTATAAAGTGTAGGTGAAGGTGAAGGGCACCCCAGCTTTAACTCTTCCAGTAAGTACAGAGTACATGCCCTCTCCTATGAACGTACAGCTGGAGAAAATATACAGTACATCTCCCGAAATGCTTGCCTGATTCCCAGGAAGCATGTTACAGGAGGTGGGACGGCTCCTCGAAGAACACATTCCCCGCTTCAACCAGAGCAACATCCATAAGCTGCAGGTTTTCAAATGCAGATCCACTGTATACTGTAGCTTGTGACCCTATCACGTATTTCTGCCAGCTATCATAATGTTTGAGAAGAACATGTGCACATAATTTGGTACGTTATTACTAAACCTTTCCTGCTCCTTTGAGTTGCCTTCTGCTAAAATATTCTTAATCCAAGCTAAAATAATAATTAAAATAATCCAAAAAACATGGTTTACATTCATAAACACTCACAAAGCCTACACCACTTACACAAAATTTCTGTAGCTGTGTGTGGTATTTATTATAGAGTGCGAAAGTCCAGTAGAACCGAACATCACACTGATTATACGTTTTCCTCTACACACTCTATCAGGCCTGTACATCTAAACTATCGCATAGCACTGATGAATAAATCATAACTTCAAACAGGCCAAAACTTAAGGTTGAATGTCTACAATTCGACAGCACTGCAGTGTGATAATTAATAATAACAGTCTAATACACTCGTGCACACACACATTGTACAACACCTAACGGAAGTAAGCTTTAACAGCTAGCCCTCAACATCAATACTGTATAATAATAACAGAATGACACCACTCATGCACATACCCGTACTATATCACCTCGAACTTTTTTTCACACCCCTGCAACCTTATAGACCTATTTATAGACTGGTAAACGGTCCTGCCCCGTGTTTGGTGTGTGTATAAATACCTGAAGCAGAGCTAAAAAAGAACATATAAAAGGCTGCAAAAGATTCAGTAAGAAGACCCATTTAAAGCGCACAGGATACGTCTGCTCACACACACATCACGGTAAGTGAAAACCACCCCTACATCTGAACTACCACCACTTCTAATTGGCATTTGTACAGGTGTTGGTTTTATGTGAATACTGATTTCAGGAAATCTACTAAGTGGTAAATATATTGCTAAAACTATTATCACTGTTTAGAAACTACATTTTATGAGATATAAATATCTGTTATTATGAGCCACACAATGCTGATATCCTTCACACATTAACTGCTGTAGGTAAGACAACAGAGCAATATGGAAACACTATCAAACTTAGCTAGGAAAAGGTGGCACATGAAGTTCTTTATTATTTAAACCAGAGGTATACGCCCCACTGGAACCAGGATTTCAATCTCGGAACTGGGGACGCTACTCGCTTCAGCAGTGTGACACTGGAGGTCTGAGATGAAGACAGTGATTCAGATAACGATCTTCTCGGGGCGTGCAGCGTTCCACTGAAATCTGGAGTTAATAAGGAGGATGTCTGCACACTCAATCACGGAGTCCTGTACTATAAAGTGCAGGGGAAGTGTGTTCACGGTTTGGCTGGTTCTTCTTGCTCAGAGTACATGTCCTCTCGTATGGATGCACAGCTGAAGAAAGTGTACATCTCCCGAAATGCTCGCTTCTTTCCCAGAAACATGCTGCTGAAGATGGGAGTGCTCCTCGATGAACGCATTCCCCGCTTCAACCAGAGCAACATGCAGGTTCTGAATTGTAGACCAACTGTGTAGGTTTATTGTACGTTATTACTAAACCTCTCTGGCTCATTTGTGATGCTTTTTTGCCCTTTTGAAAGTTTAATAAAAGTCGCATGGAGGAAAAAGAAATATTGCTGAAATATCCTTGATATAAGGTAGAAGTTGTGTTGAGAGTCCTGGTAAAATAATTATTTATATTTGTAATATATTTTCACACCCACAAAGCCCACACCACAAAATTTTGTAGTGTGTGGTGTTTAATTTCACAGCTGGAATGAAGACGTGTCCACTACAGCAGAAAATCACGCTGACTAGACAAAGAGCTGTTGGATTAACATGAATCATGTTTTTTTTTTGTCTTTGAAAAAGCTTTAACAACTAGAATGTGTACTAGTAATGTATATAGTGTAATAATTAATAATACCAGTTTAACACACTCCTGCGCACACCCCCCATTTTCCCACTTTACACCCCTCCAACTACAGACCCTTATATAGACTGATAAACGGTCCTGCTCCGTGTTTTGAATGTGCACACACATATTGTACTACACTTTTTTCCAAAACATAACCTTTAACGTCTAGACATATAAAGGCGTGTGCACTAGAGCAGAGATCATACTGACCACACGCAGAAACTATTAGATTAACATAAATCATGTTTTTCTCTCTACACACAGAACAGACTCGATCAGGTCTGTATATCTAAACTAACCTCATAACACTGACCAAAAATACATAAGCAAAACCTGCCATCATGTAAAGTTTAGCATCTAGAATTTAACAGCACTGCAATGTAATAAGTAATAATATCAGTCGAACACGCCCATGTAAACACCCACATTTTCCCACTTTACACTTTTTTCTCACCCCTCCAACTACACACCCTTATATAGAATGATAAACGGTCCTGCCCCATGTCTTGCAGATGTATAAATACCTGATGCAGAACTAAAAAAGAACATTCATAATGTGGTAAAGGTTTAGTAAGAAGACCAATGTAAAGCGAACAGGTTAAATCTGCTCACACACATATCACGGTAAGTGAAACCAACCGTACATCAAATTATCTCCACTTCTAATGGCCGTTTTCACTTTTTAATGTAAAGGAAATATACTAATGGTAAAAACATTTCTAAAACTACAAGTTTAGAAAAATATTTAGCAGGCTATACTTCTGATTCTAAGCAATAATTGTAATTATAATACAGAATATACTGTATGTTATTGTAACATGGAAACACTATTAAATTAAAAGTAAGGTAAAACATTGCGTTCTCTGCTGTTAAACCCAGAAGTCCTTACCGCTGCACGGATTAAATATATATACATGCCTAAAACATGAGCTAACTTGAGCTAGAAATAGATAAAGTGAACATATCTAAATCATACCTGAAAAAGAAAATGCTTATTTAATTATTTATTTATTTATTTATTTATTCATTCATTCATTTATTAAATAAAATAATTATTATGCACAAAATCGTTCATCATTTCCAAATGTAACTTAAAAATTAATACCATGGCAGACCAGTTTTCTGATGAAAACAAAAACAAAAACAAAAAATACTAATATTTTTCCAATGCCTAATGTAGACTCCTGAGTTTTGCATTAAAATAGAAAGGACTCATATTCTGCAGCACACTCAGTAAAACCTAATAACTAACAACCGAATACCGAACACCAATCTTGGGAACATACAAAAACAGGTCATATGGAGCAATGCCTTTGGAAATATTCCTAGATAAAAGAAATTTGTGAGGGGTAATACAATAAACACTGTAAATATTTGGTGGGAAAAGTCTTTACTTGAAATTAATCAGTTGTGTTAGACAGAGATTTGTGTTAGTAAATCTAAGTAAATTTAAGTAAAACAGCTGTTAAGATTTACTGAGCATGCTTGAGATTATGAGTTCTTCTGCTAACTTGCTCCATTTTATTTTTATGCATTTTTTGTTGTTGCATATATTTTTTATTTTTTAAGAGAATTAAAAATACTGTTTGCTGGACATTAGGCCTATACAGTAACTATGTGGTGTTCACACCTAGATCTCCACTTTCTGCTGCCTTCATCCTGTTCTCTTTCTTTTTGTTAAGCCTTTATTTGTCAATTACAGTATACGTTACTGCAGAGTGAAATTCTTTCTTTGCATATCCCAGAATAGCTGGGGTCAGAGCTCAGGGTCAGCCATGATACACGGCCCTGGAACAGATAGGGTTATTGGCCTTGCTCAAGGGCCCAACAGTGGCAACCTGGTGGAGCTGGGGATCGAACCGCCGGCCTTCCGATCAGTAACTTTGGTCAAGCAAAAGTTAAAAACCAAACAGAGATTTTATACTTTATAAAAGGTGTACATGCAGCTGGTCCATAACAATTCAAAGATTTTCTTACAATCTGTGCGCATCTTCCATCTTCCTTTCCCTCAGATGCAGAGTGCAAGTAAAGTTCCACTCTGATCCTTTGCTATTAATCACCTCCACCTCAAGGTGAAAGTGTTCAGGGCTAAGTTTAAAATATTTGGGGCTAAAGCCTTGAATGATCAGACTGTTATACAGACTGTCCTCTAGTGATGGTTGACTGGAGGGGTGCTAAGATTAAATTTAGCGGTGATTGAGTTTCCCTACAAAGGATGTAAAATCAGCGGTGGCCGGGTGTTTCTCATCTTCCTCTTGACATTAGCCCAAAGATTCTCCATAGTGTTCAGGACAGGTCAGTTGGCTGGCCAATCAAGCACAGTAATATCATGGTCAGTAACCCAGTTAGTGGTAGTTTTGGCACCGTGGGCAGGAGCTCAGTCCTACTGGAAAAGGGAATCAGAATCTCTATAAAGCTTGTCAGCAGATAGAAACATGCAATGCTCTAAAATCTCCTGGTAGAAGCTGCACTGACTTTGGACTTGATAAAATACAGTGGACCAATACCAGCAGATATTGTGGCATCTCAATTCATCACAAACTGTGGGAACTTCAGAGTGGACTTCAAGCAAGCCTCTCCTCTCTTCCTCCATGATCAATAGTCCAGGTCTTTTTCTCCTTAGCCCAGGGAAGACAATTCTGATGTTGTCTCAGGTTCAGGAGAGGCTTAATATTGCGATTAAAACAGTTGTAGCCCGTTTCCTATAGACGTCTTTGTTGAAGCTCTCCCAAGTTCTTGAATCAGCTTTACTTGACAGTTTTCTTAAGCCTGCATTCTTCCCTGTTACTTCTGCACTAGTGTTAATTTTGTCAGCTATTTTCAATTTTAGTCTTAGTCCCATGATACAGTAAATGTCCCTGTTAGGTTTTTTATCCTATTTAGTCAATCTTATCCTATTTTTGTTTAGTCAAGTTTATTCATGACAACAACTGCTGCATGTCCAATACTCTTTTTTTAAAACTACAAAACACTAGGAGCAGTATAGACAATTGAAACTTGATAAAAATAAAGTCAAATTAGTTATTATTTTTTTAAACCATATTTTAGTCTCGTTTTTTTCGTCAACAATATCTCATGCTGATTTCGTCGCTGTTACTGTACATTGATATCCGTGACGTCTCGTCATCATCTCATCTTAGTCACAGGAAAAAAAGTTGTCAACCAATATTTTATTTTATTATTTTCGTTAACGAAATTAACACTATTCTGCACCTTTTCTTATCATACTTTTTCCTCCAGTCACTTTTCATGAATATGCTTCACATTAGCACTTTCTGCAACTTATCCTCCTTGTGAAGGGAGTTAATGATCACCTTATAAACAACTGTCTAGTCATCAGTCTGACCCATGCTGGGACATACACAGTTTTTATACTGTGTTTATAGTAAATTACTCAAACTCACAACTGAATATGCAGCTATTTAGATTTTCCTGATCTATAAGCCATAATCATCAAATTTATTTATTTATTTAAAAAAAAGACTTAAAATATTGTAATGAATCTAGAATATTTGAGAGTTTCACATATTAAATAAATTATGTAAACAAAAATTATTTTGTCATAATGTCCAGATTTTTAAAGATGCACTGAATGTACACGTGTGATAATATCAACACCACTGCCAAGTGAACTAACCACCACTAATTACCAACTACACAGCGAGAGCTCAGAGTTCAGTTCTTTTATGACTTTTAGGATGAATAGAACAAAGATCTTTCTAAAACAGTGTGTTTCTGTCAACAGTAGTTGTGTATTAAGAAGTGCAGATGTTATTTTCCCCTGACTTGAAGCTTGATTGAGCTGGGTTAATTTTTATTTATCATACAGGAGACATATTGATTTTATTATAGATAAAAACACTGGTGTAAGTATGCTATGTCTATGTCATGAAGTAATTAACTATTTTTACAATTACAAATCTGAATTATTTTAATACAGAAACAGGACACACCCCGAGTCCAGCCATGCTGAAGACACTTCTGATTTGGGTCGTCTTTGCAATGTTTCTCCCTCCAACCAACCAGCAATGCTTCAAGGCCAATGAGTCTCAGTGTGCCGATGTGGACTTCGCTCCAGGATCTGACCTAGCAGGAGAAGGCTTTGACATCACCACCCTTCAACGGAAAGGGGTCTTCGTCATCGACATGAGCTCCTGGCTCCAGAAGGACAGGACCTGCACTCTGTGCAAAAACCGCTACATGGGAGGTCAAACGCAGAAGCTCCCAGTTTCTGTGGTAGACTGGAGACCAAATCAGAAGTGCAACATGAAGTTGTCCAGCTCCGTCTTTCAATCCAGTGAGGCCCTGGTCAGCTCCAGCGCCTCTTCTGTTGAAAATAACTGGAAGGTGGGCTTGGACATATACACTCCACAGGTCCAGGGGTCAGTGATGCTGGCAGGCAGTAACTCCAAGCTGGCTGATTATTCAATGCAGAAAACCAAAAAAGACAAGTTCAGCTTCACCAGTCATGCTGTCTCCTGTGGATACTACAGGTAGACGATGCTGTTTCATATTGCCTTAAATTGAATTTTACATCATCATTCATCATTGGTTTAAGTTCTACTTTATGGTCTGTCTTCTAGATACAGGGTTTCAACCCGTCCAGTCCTGCACCCAGAGTTAAATGATGAATTCAGAAGTCTCCCTGACATTTATGATGAGACTACAAAGCACATCTATCAGAAGCTGATTGACACATTTGGTACTCATTATATCACAAAGGTAAATGTCATGATAGATTTGACTCTGAAGTTGCCTCATTCATTTGAGTTTTAGTGTATCATTTTGCGTTCATGAACAATTAAGACAAATTTACAGTTCTAGAATGAATATGATTGTGGTTTTGCTCACTTGAAATGCTGTGGCTGTTTGCAGGTGAATCTGGGTGGAGAGATTCGCTCTGTAACCAGCATCAAGGACTGCCAGGCATCCCTTCAGGGTCTGACCGTGGACGAGGTCAAAATGTGTCTCGATGTGGAAGCTTCTGTCAGTAAAGGACCTGCTTCACTTAAAACAGAGGCACATCACTGCAAGCAGACCAAAGACAAGAAGCTGAACGAAAAGAGCTTTGCTAGCAGCTTTAGTGACAGGTTTGTACAGCTCCTCTCTTTCTCTTTCCAGGTCAATCAATAAGACATGTAAAATGATACTTGGTTCAGCTGGTTAGCCTTTTGGAAACATATATACAAAATACTTGACTATAATAACAACATATCCTTATCATCTCCAAAAGGGAAAGCAATGTGATTGGTGGACACACTCAGAGTGTCGACCTGCTCTTTTCATCAAATACTGACCCAAATGCCTATAAGGAGTGGGTCTCATCTCTGCCTGCTCACCCGGATGTGATCTCCTACTCGCTCGAGCCTCTTCACAACTTGGTGCTGGAAAAGAAATCAATCAAGGTGAATGTGCGCAATGCCATCAAGGACTACATCCTACAGAGGGCTCTGCTGAAAAACTGCACAAGCCGATGCAAGACCGGTGTGAATACCAACTCTAAGGAACCGTGCAGTTGCAGCTGCCACAACAGCCCAGATGTGGCCCTTAACTGCTGCCCCACTCAGAAAGGATATGCTCAGATCATCGTAACTGTGATCAGGGCCACGGGTTTATATGGAGATTACTGGACTCAGACAGATGGATTTGTTAAGGTCCTCCGCGACAGAAAGCACAAGCTTGCCCAGACGTCTGTGATCGCAGATAACAACTCACCCTATTGGAACCAGGAATTCAATCTTGGAACTGAGGACATTACTCACTTCAGCAGTGTGACACTGGAGGTCTGGGATGAAGACAGCAGTGTAGATTTTGACCTTCTCGGGTCATGCAGCGTTCCACTGAAATCTGGAGTGAAGGAGGATGTCTGCTCGCTCAATCATGGAGTCCTGTACTATAAAGTGCAGGTGAAGTGTGTTCACGGTTTAGCTGGTTCTTCTTGCTCAGAGTACATGCCATCTCCTATGGATGCACAGCTGGAGAAAGTGTACGTCTCCCGAAACGCTCGGCCGATACCAAGAAACATGCTGCTGAAGATGGGAGTGCTCCTCGATGAACGCATTCCCCGCTTCAACCAGAGCAACATCCGTAAAGCTGCAGGTTTTGAATTGTAGACCAACTGTGAAGCTTGTGAACCTACTGCATGTCCTTAAAAGCTATCATAATGTTTAAATTAGAGAAACAGAATAGTTGCTTTTCATACTGATGCATTTCTGCTAACCTTTTCCTGCTCATTTTTGCTGCAATTACATTATTGAAAACTTATTAAAGTTTCACAAAGTAAAACCTTGATAAAATGTTTTATTTTTTAAATAAGCTAGATCTTGTGTTGCAAGTCTAATAAAATATTGGTTTATGATAAAAATCCTTTTCACATTTTAACACCCACAAATCCCATACAACACACAACACTGTAGTGTAGTGATGTGTGATTTAAATTTTTACAGCCGGAGTGACAATGTGGCCACTAAAAATGTTTAGACTGGCTCTAGACTTCAAAAACTCTGGTTTTAAAAAAAAGCTGTTGGATTATCATAAATCATATTTTGTTCTGTCTCTCTCTCTCAGTCACACACACACACACACACACACACACACACACACACACACACACACACACACACACACACACACACACACACAAAATCAGTGTTATCAGCTCTATACTGATCATCTAAAGCAAAACCTACCAATAACAATGTTTAGGTGTCTAAACAGCTTTGCTGTGTAATAATTAATAGTAACATTAAAACACACTATGCAATCTCACACACATCCATATACTGTATCACTTTCTAAGCTCTCCGAATTTTTTTTACATATTTATAGACCAAAACATATTTAAACATATTCATATATGTTTACATTTATATAGACCAATAAATTGTCTTGCCACCTTGACTCTTGTCTTGTCCCTAACACAGGTTTAGAGAGGAGCGTTGAGACGTGGGGTGATTATGTGTACTTTTTCGGGATTAATCAGTTAGGGCAAGCATTTCGCAGTGCTAAGGAAATGGTGTTTCTATGCCACTTTGTAACTCAACAAAAAAAAAAATATTATTCATTTATTCACAATATTTATGTATTTATTTATATAGAGATGTTTATCTTTCAAGCCTCTTTTCAGTTTTCTCTTTTCTTCTCTTCAATGCTCCCAGACCTGGTGCTCTCTAAATGTCTCCATTTAGGCTGGTTTCTGGTGGTTTAAATAACCTATCGGACAGGTGTTGGACAGGCTCAAGAAGGATAAGACCTGCACTTTATGTAAAAAAAAAAAAAAAAAAAAAAAACCTTACATTAAAGGGTCAAAAGCAGATTCTCCGGTTTCTGGGGATACTACAGGTAGGTTATGCTGTTTCATGTTGGTGTGACACAAGACACACCTGTCTTCATTTATCTCAGGGAAGATCAAGACCCTTCACACGTCCACCAAGAAAAACACACTTATGCACTGCCCTTACATTACATCGTAACGACTCTCTTTAGTCTCTCTCTGTTGTCTCCCCTCTACTCTGTAAGAATTATTATTTTTTTAAATGATTCTTTTTTTATTCTATCCTAAATTTTGAAACTGTAACCAACCATCTAATAAGCAAAAAGTGTATGGAGCCCTTTAACTCCCACCAGATGCTGAAATAAAATGTAAAAATTGCTATTCTTGATGCTCAGGATGAGAGAACATCCTGTTCGAAAGACAGATGGGTGCATTTCCGACTTAACTTCAGCCAGAGCAACGCTAACAGAGCTACAGGTTTTGACTTGTAGTCAGGGATCAAAGGTTCTTTACAGGTTGTTAAAGTTTTTTGATATAGAAAGTATTAATAATACTTTCTTCTTCTCTTCCCTTTGTATCTGATATTGTTTACACACATTCCGTGGTACTACTTTCCTGTCTCCTCTTAGAGGTGCTAAATCTCCCACACTCTCTTTCTCATTCTCTCTCTACAGTTTGTCTCTCTCTTCTTTTCAACTTTTCAAAGTTTAATCATAGGGCCACGGCTATGCTTTGGCTTGTAGAACAATTTTGTAAAACTATGAAATGACAGCTATAAATACAGCTTTTGTGCATTACAGCTAAACTTTCCCTGCTCATTGATAAGGTGTTTACTTTTTTGAAGGTTAATAAAACTATAATTTAAGCAAAACACACCTATTAATCATACCCATAGTACTGAAGCATCTCAAAGCAAAACTTAAGTGTCACATTAGCAACTTTCAAGTACATCGACTCCACATGACTTCCAGAAGCTGAGCACAAACTGCATGTGTGGTTTAAATTTGACTGATTTAGGGGGGTAGAGGTCGTCACCAAGGGCAGAGCTTTCTAAAAGCATCAAGTTAGAAACATTCATTGTAAAATTTCGCTTTAAGGTTTCTCTTCAACTTTTAGACTTTACCATGTCTCGTGTGGATGCTACAGGTAAGATATAGAGAATGAGTGTCATATTTATTAATCAATCAGTTGATTTGGATCCATGCATCAATAAAAAAAAAAAAAAAACAATAATATCGATATATGTATAT
>JAQMYL010000008.1:796761-809420 GCA_030014365.1 Clarias pachynema | reverse complement strand
GACACACAGGAACGACACGCCAGTGCTTTTATTATCATTATTTTCATCTGTTTCATGGAGAAGGTTGAAAACAGTGGTGTCTGTGGTTCAGAAGAGGATCAAAGGCTGGGGCGTGAACATAAAAAATGCAAATGTGATTGTGATTCCAAAAGACACACACACACGCCATTATTCAACCCGACACACACACACACACACACACACACACACACACACACCTGCAGACAAAAGTGAGTGTCGGCCTCTTTTTAAGCCGAGGTGATGTGATCTGTGATTAAAGGTGCTGCATGCAGTGAAGCCGAGGTGTGATTATAGACACACATCACAGACATAAAGACCTGAGACACTCAGGAGCACAGGCTTTTTTTGTTTACCCGGTTTGGAGGGTTTAGCGCCGATTCCTGTAGGAGCGCCTCCTCCTACACCACCTACAGGTGGCACACACAGGTACTGTTACTGACAAGCTCCAGTTCTGAGGGATTGCAATCATCATACAGTGTGAAACATATGGAGAAAGATGAAGTGTAAAGTTTTTACAGGTGTAAAGACTTTTGACTTTTTTTTATAAGATTTGTGCAGGACACAGGAAGTGATGGAGATGCGAAACAGTCGTACATTCAGTGTGAACAAACTTCTAAATCGAGAGCCTAGAACTGATTACATGATGAAGATCCTCTAGCGACTGACCCGCAGATGATGAAATCGAGAGACAGTCTTCAACTCACGTTTCTCGAACTTTATGATCATTCGAAAGCAAAATACTAGAAATGAGAAATATGTTGAAGTTTGTTAGTTTCATATGCTAGCAATACGCGCAGTGATACAGCTCTGTGACACTAGGTGGCCTCAGCTCCCAGTCAGCCACCTGATCACGAGGGTAAAGCGCCAATACTCTCCAGTGTACTGTGCTGCCTAGGCTAGGCTAAGCTGTAATGCTTGCCATTTTAGCTTTACAAAACTAAGTGCGTTTCCAGCCGAACATCTTATAGCATGATCTGGACTACAAGCTCACATTAAGGCAAAGATTCCTTCAAGTCAGCTTGAAGTAACAAGATTCAGAATCTTCCAAAGATTCTTTTAGCGGCATCGCCGCCACCGTATGTGGAGCTGACCTGTGAGTTTTCTCACAATGATGATAAAGTAAATGACTTATAAACTCACCACGTGCAGCAGTAGGATAACCACCGGCAGGGTAACCACCAGCAGGATAACCCCCGGCAGGATAACCACCGGCAGGGTAACCACCGGCAGGATAACCCCCGGCAGGATAACCCCCGGCAGGGTAACCACCGGCAGGATAACCACCAGCAGGATAACCACCGGCACCATATCCTAGAAAAAAAATAATAATAATCAGGTCACAAAGTGAGGGTTTTTTAAATGAAATTAACTGAAAAACTCAGAAACGATGTGGTTTTTAGGTAACATGTTTATATAAGACAGCGGCCCTCACTTGGCTGATATCCGTAGCCATTAGTGTATCCTGGAAAGAAAGAAACAAAGGAAAATCAGATAGCAAATATTATCGTGAATAATATAAATTTTGCCTAAAACTGTAAAAACAATTAATAAACAAAATAAAACCAGAAAACAACACAGCTTCTCTCACCTCGTGCTCCCAGGCCGTTCCCATATCCCACACCCGTGCCAAGGCCGGCACCTAGAAACAGCCGGACCAAGGAAATGTGTTCTGATTCGGATTGTGTACAGGACATGGACGTACTCTCCACTAAATTCTAGTATGCAAGAAACATCTGATATATATTTATTTTCCCTACCGTATCCTACTGGAACAGTTCCTTGTTTCCCTTGCAGTGATCCTCTGGGCTGGTATCCTGCACCTAACAAACACATCATTCCTTCTAAAGACATTTTATTCAGACCTTTACTACCACTATGACAGGTTTAACAACGTCAACTCACCTCCACGAAAACCGGCAGCTGTGTGAAACAACAAACAAACAGCATTACACACAGGAATAAACCAGAAAGGCTTCAGACGTTATCTCCGAACCCTTACCTCCGTCTGGTTTGTTAGGCTTTCCTGCTCCATAGCCACGACCCCCGAGACCACCAGCTCCTAAAGATCCTAATTTAAAAAATAGTATATATTAAAAAATATAATAAAAAAAGAGTAAAATACTTAATAATAATAAATAAGCAATACAAATGATCACCACACGCATACATACTGTACACACATATACACACACATACACAACTCCAGGCTTACCAGCAGTTCCAGGAGCGCCCAGACCAGCACCTGAGGATAAAGACATGAGTTTAATTAAACAATAAAGGTACAAAAAGACAGAAGAGAACAATATTGAAATATTGGCTCTAATCAGGGCAGAGGTATCTCAGTGGTTAAAGCATTGGACTAGTGATTGGAAGGTCCCAGGTTTAAACCCCGCCTCCCACCAAGTTGCTACTGTTTGGCCCTTGAGCGAGGCCCTTATCCATCAACTTCTGCATAAGAGCATCTGCCAAGTACCGTAATGTAAATGTGATGTAATCACTGAGCCCCTGTTGGTGCTATAAGTACTAGAATAATGTACACACCTGGGAAGTTTCACTATCTATCCTGCGAGTTATCAAAGCTGTTATTCTAGAAATGTCTCTATAATATTCAATGTGCTCCAGTAGTACAGTACAATACTCACCACACCTCTATAATTACTCTTATGATTAGATCAGTAGGCATCTTTATACTTATCTCTGAGACGTCTATCTGAGAAGTCCAGATAATGATTATTTTAATGCTGGGATTTCTCAAATATCTTCCACAAGGACATTAATGTAAAAACCACGGTTCTAAAAATTATCTACAGGACTACTGAGATAATTACTGGATGCAGAGAAATGAATGCCGAGATAATTACTACACATCATAATTAGATATTGGGATCACTGCTGAGATAAATGACTGGAATAATTCCTGAGCTAAATATTAAGATAATTATGAAGTTAACTGGTGAGATAATCATTTTAGATAATTACTGGGCAACTGAGAGGACTTCTGAGATCAGTACTGGTGTAAGTACTAAAACAACTCCTGAGATAATAACTGTGATAATTGCTAGGATAATTTCTGGATTCCTATTTACTGGAATATAATAACATCTATGCAAATTTCTATTCTATGAAATAATAATTCAAATTAAAATAAGATAACTGGTTATAATTTTTTTTAATAATTACTGCGCAGCTGAGAACTAATTGTCACAAAGCAGCTTTACAGTATCAAAAAGATTAAAGAAATGAGTATGCGGTGTGAGAAAATATGTAAAAACAACTGAGATGATTCCTGAATAACTACTCGGACAACAACTGAGACAGTTACTGGACTAAGCGGATAAATCCTGGAGTACGTACTAGGATAAGTACTGGTCAACTAAGAACAAGAACTAAGATCATTATTGGAATAATAACTCAGTGTGGATGTATGAGACAGTGTTACCTTGTCCTGGGCCCAGTCTCCCCAGTCCACTAGGTGCACGTACGACTCCTGGTTAAAACAGTTCAATAAGTCAATTAGTTAATTGATTAAAATAAGTGTAAGACTAGAAGTGTTGAAGTGATTTCTAGGGATAGACTCACAATAAACACTCATGAGCTACTAAGCAACACCAAAATCGAAAACAGTGCACAAGAGAATGTAATGTTTATTTTTAGATTTATTTTATTAATTTTTTTTTATATAGTATCATGTGTCTCTCTTGTCTTTCAGGTGAAGGCGGTCGGTTTGATGGGGCCGGGCTGCGTGCCGAGTCAGCACACGCCGAGAAACAGGCTGCCATTGATGCACACAGACTCTGAGACAAACAGATGGACAGTGTGCGTAGTGACAGTCGGCTCTCGCGGCTGCTCGTCACATTTTGACCCGTTGTGCCTGCAGCCACATCACAGCAGGACATGAAAGACGTAATGTGGTTTATACGGCGGGGTTACGTCAGTTGGAAAGTGTCGCAGAGACGTGTTTATGAGTAATCTGCTTCCAGAGGGCGGGGTTTGTTTTCCAGTTATGAAGGAGATCAAAAGTCTGACGTGGAATTTTCATCAGCTGTTTGAAGACTTTGTTAGATCTGAAACTTCATTATTACATTAAATTAACTTTTAATAAATGGTTATTGTCAAATTAATCACTGGTGACATTTTAATAAATAAATAAATAAAATAATAAGTTAATAAAGCTCTCAAATTACAGAAAACTATTCTTATTTGAGCAAAGTGGGCGTGGTCTAATATTTAATTTAGTACATGTGATTGACATCATGCTGCTTGTGACTCCCGCAAAATCACTTAACCAACTAAATCAGGATGCAACCCCCCGTTTCGCGAGCACAAATTTATAGAGTCGCGCAGCAGCCATGCTCGCCAGGTTAGCTTTCCCTAGCTAAGTTAATTGCCTTTTAAAATATTAGCTTTCAGAAGCTAAATACGCTTTTAGTTACTCCAAATATTTGCTTCAGTTTTTTATGTTTTTTATGAGGAATCAGATTATAATATTTAGCTTAGCTATTAGTTTTTCTAAGTTTATTTAGTTCAGTAGGTTAGAGTTTTCTTAAGTATTTAAATACATTCACAAGTGAAAAAGTTACAAGTTTTATTCCACATCAATCTGTTTCTCTTCATAACAGAAGTCTGTGCTCAGGTTTAACCGAGGACAAAAACGTACCCATGTAGTTTACAGCTCAAGTGCTTATTATTATCAATAATATTAATATTATATATATTTTTAAATCTATAACAGTTCAATCAAAACAACAAAAACCTTATAGACTTTGTAAAATAGAGGCTATTTTCTAGTTTTTTTTATCAGTCAGATCTTCAATTCTTAAACTCCCTTTTATCTCATTAGTTTTATTTAAGCTATTATAAAAAATATATATATATAAATAAATATTAATTACATAAATACTATTTAAAACTTTTTTAAAACAATAAACTTGTAACACTTGTATATTTTTCTTGCTATCTGATGTCAATTAAAATGAGAATCACCTGTAACAGGTTAATATTAACACTTTAAGAGTTGCTTGCATGTTCTTTTATGGTTTTACACAGAACTTTAGACACAATTAAAGAACCTTTAAGAGCCATAACTGTTTTAACAGTTTCTCTGAGTTTATGTAAAAATGCACCTTTAAATATTTCTACAAACGAACACAACAGCCAGAGTGAAGTTTCCAGACTGAGTTCTGGACCTCCTCAGTTTCTCAAGGCTTCTTTGTATGGTTGGGTGAAATGTTCTAGTTTTCTAATGAAAGAACATTTTCTAAAAAGGAAATCAGTTGTGGAAGTGTTTTGCGCACTTTTGAGAACCGTTACAGGTTTATAATTCCCCAAATCATTTTAAAACTCTAAAGTATTTCTATAGCGCTTTAACCCAGAAACTTCTTGTCCCTGTAGCTCACGCCTTCTCTTCAGACCTTCATCTCTCTCAGCGCTAAGCTCAGAGCTGCTTCCAGCGTGACAGGTGATGATCTCATAAAACAAATTTGCTCAGTATGTGAAAATAACACGAGTTCGACAGTAGATTTAGATTTTGTGTTTAGTGAATGAGTTTATTAAAGTCACATTTATTGCCCTTCTCAAAGCCTCTGCGCGGTTCCAGATCTGTTTCATTCAATTAGAATAGTTAAAATAAAAAATATAGTGAAATAAGATTCAAGTCACAGAAATATTTAGTGTTCACGTGATGAAACCCTGATCATCATCATCATGTCAGTAACGCAAAATATAAAACCTTCATATGTTCCGCTCCAAATAACCAGATAAAGGTTTTGCGTTACTGACATGATGATGATCAGGGTTTCATCACGTGATTGGTCAACGAACTGAGCACTAAATATTTCTGTGACTTGAATCTTATTTCATTATTTTTTTTCTTCACGTTCTTTCAGCCATTCTGAATGAAACAAAACTGAACAGTATTTTTAAAACTCACTGAACACTGTGTTTTTTGGTGACAATATAATTTCACTGTTTTTTTCTCTAACTAACCCGCAAGCTAAATCTGTAATTAACTAAAACAAGTTAATTGTGTTTAATGCACAATTATCAAAAATAATAACAATATGACTTTTATAAATATTTCCTTGTGTCAGTATTCATTCTCACTGAGCTAACAATAACTTTTTCAATTTATTTTTCAAATTAAAGAATAAGCTAAATAAATATTCACATTATTTGTAATTTTTTTTTTTACTTTCTATCGCAATTTCCTTTTGTTAAAGCCACATACAATATCTTTTTTGTTTTATAAAATTACAATTTAGTTAATTTTTTTTTATATAATACAAATTTACCGAATTATACTTTTGTCATCACCTGAATCTGTCATTGGAAAAATAAATGACTTAGTAAAAACTAAAACGATATTGTGACTTTTGCAGTTCTGAATAACTCTCTCTGCACACAGGAAAGCTGTTAATCTCGCCTTTCTGACTGATTAAACCTCACACACACACACACACACTTATTTAACACTGATTACATCTCTATCTGACAGGACGAGTTCCTCTTACCTCCCTGTAAGGTGTGCTGCACCAGCCACAGCAGCAGTGACGTCTTCAGGAACGCCTGAGCCAACATGGTGGCCGAAACCCAGATGGACAGACAGACAGACAGACAGACAGAGAGACAGGTGATCAGTCTAACTTGAGAAATAGCACCGATGGGAAGATGAAGTGTCTGAGCGCGCTTTAAATATTCCTGAGACTCCTGTGCCTTCCCTCCATTAAACCCTGCCTTCTACAACGCCATTGGGCACCAAGGAACCTGACCACCACGTCCACCTCTTCCTCTCCTCTCTATCCTCCTCCTCCTCCACCTTCTCCTCCAACAGGCCAGACCAGATGTCTAGTCCTGCAAGAGCAAACACCATCATCACTCAGATCTAAAAGCAAAGAGATTGATAAAAGTCTTATGTCTGTTCGACCAACTTTGAGTTACTTTATGTTCAGATCTTGCACCTCAATCATGCAGTAAATCACTGATGGGGTCATATTATGTCAAAAGGTCACCTAAGGTCACTGTGATCTTGAGTTCATTTATACATACAGTATACAGTATGTATAGCCTTTACTCTGGAAATCTGAACACACACACACACACACACACACACACACACACACACACACACACACACTGTGATTTGCAGCAGAGGTGAAAAAGAATGAGTCAGGATACAAATCACTAACAGTAAGATTTCTGTCATTGTGAAACTGAACTGCATGAATTTCTTGTTAAAGGGGAACACCAGTGAGGGGCGCGGTGGTTTGACACTGAGAAGTGGACATATGGTTACCACAATGGAGTCAATTGTTTTCCTACAACAGCGCGTCCCCCCCGGGTCTTTTATTCCTCTAAAACCACAGCGTTTTTCCTTTGACTACTCATTTTATATTTAGTAACAAATGACACATCATGTTTTATATCCATTACGTTTAAAGTTAAGTTTAAAGTTCCGTGAAACAAGCGAGTTCCTGTCATCACTTACATTACTGCAGACTTACACACTCATTCCTTCACTGGACTCTCAAAATGTTTATTCTCTCAAAGCTTTTAAGATGAAAAAAGGAAGCTTGTCGTTTTATCAAGAAACTGCAAAGAAGCGTAAATTCAAATCAATACAATTTTATTTATGTAGCGCATTTAACAACGATTATTGTCGCAAAGCAGCTTTACAGATATTAAAAATAATTCTGGAAGTAAGTATGAAATGTGTGAGCAAACATGTCCTCATCAAATTCCTGTCCTGAAGATGTGTGAAAACTTACAGTCACAGTTTTACAAAGCACTGACACTGGAGACTCCTTCCTTACATTTTTGTTTTGATTATTTATGTAACACGTCTCTGTGAATGGTGAAGCTGGTACTATACAAACGATTGCGTCTTCCTGTATAATAAACCCACTCATTACAATCAGCACCTTCTGGACGATCGGAATGCAGAAAATGTCACTAATAACCACTGGACACATCAGCCAACAGGTCGCTGATAGTCATGTCATTAAAACAGTCTAATGACTGAACGCTCGCTGCTGATGACAGAGCAGGAACTCGCACAAGTCGGCTTTTCATCCGTGCACCTCTGCCACAATGTTCCTCTATTGGTAAAACTTGGTAAAAAAGGGGAGGTTTGTAAATAGCGGAAAGGAAGAGTACGGCTGAGCAGGATGTGGAGACACAGACCTCTCCTCATTAATCACCATTAAAGCTTGTTATTTCACAGGAGGACAGACCCTGGCTGCAAACTGCCCAGGATGAGGTCATGTTTAAAGAGCAGTTGATGGCTTCCTTTTAGGGTTTTTCTTTTTTTTTTTTTGCTAGAGTGATTTTGGACCTTTTAGCACTACATTCATTATTCCACCTGTTTTTCTTTTTCACCTTTGAAGAGATGCAAATCAGTTCCAAAACAAGCCTTATTAATCACAGAAACAGACGCTGTCTTTGGGAGGCCTTGTCTTATTTATTTACTTATTTATTTAATAATGTAAATATGAGTTGCGTATTAGAACTGTACTTCTCTCCACCTCTCTTTCGTTCCCTCTTTATCTTTATTAAGCACTTCACCTGCAACAGTGTCGCTTTTGGAAAAGGAAATATTCCAATACAGCCAGGTGTTTTCTTAAAAACATGTTTCTTTAAAATGAAATCTAAAATGTCCCCCACCAACGCTATGTGCAGTCGATTAAAACTCTCCATCGGAACTTTTTTTTAATTTTTTTATCTAAGATTAATTCTAGTAATAAGAGATCAAATAAAAAACCTACTGAAAACATGCTGATAACAGACAAAACATTCAGTATCATGATGTTAAGGCTACCAAAGTGCCAGAGTTAACAATAGTGTCCAAAGAATATATACAATTACTGGCATCCTTTATAATGATGAAAAAAAATTATACAGTGGCAAGAGAAAGTATGTGAACCTTTTGAAATTTCATGGTTTTCTACATTAATTTGTCATAAAATGTATCATCTAAGTAAAGAGCACACTGACACTCCACAGTGGAATCTGCAAAATGTTTTGTGCACTGATGAAACTAAGATTGAATTTGAAAAGAACACGTAGCGCTACATGTACATGATGTAAAACGGGCATGGCATATCATCATCAAAACATCATCCAAACTGTAAAATATGGTGGAGGAAACATCTTGATTTGGATCTGCTCTGCTGCATCAGGGCGTGGCCAGCTTGCAGTCATTGAGGGGATGATGAATTCCCAAGTGTAACAAAAAAATTGTTCAGGATACACCAGAGCAAGAAAACACCAGAGCAAGTCCACAACAGAACATCTTCAGAAAAACTAAATCCACCTTTTGGAGCAGCCGAGTCAGAGCCCAGACCTTAACCCTGTAGAGATGCTGCGGAATGTCCTGAAGAAAGACACACACATGAGACGTGTAAAGAATATGACAGAGCTAAAGCAGTTCTGCCTGGAAAAATGGGCCAAAACTCCTCCTGAACGATGTGCAGGTCTGATCGACAGCCAGTGGATCAAACCACAGAACAATGGTAACCTTCTCAGGAGCGGCCGGTCGACCAAAATTACTTCATTATCTCAATCCAGGAGCTCATAAAGAACCCAGAAGAACATCTAAAGACCTGCAGGCCTCACTCACCTCAGTTAAAGTCGGTGTTCATGATTCAACAATAAGAAAGAGACTTGGTGGAACATGGTGTCCATGGGAGAGTTACAAGGTGAAAGACCCTGCTGAACAAAAAGACCACAGAGGCTCGTCTCACATTCGCCAAAAAAAAACTGATTATCAGCTAAGACTGCTGGGTAAATATTCCGTGGACTGATGACAAAAATGTAACTTTTTGAAAGGTGTGTGTCCCGTTATATCTGTATATATATTAGTAAAACTAACACAGTGTTTCATAAAAAGAGCATCATACCAACAGTCACACATGGTGGTGGTAGTCTGATGGTCTGGGGCTCTGCAGCTTCAAGACCTGGGCAACTTGCTGTAAATGATTGAACCATGAATTCTGAAAATCCTGAAGGTCAATGTCCGGCCATCAGTTCATGACCTCAAACTCAAATACTTTTTCATGACACTGTGTTAAACACACAGATGCAAAAAGAGTGATAATAATGAAGGAGGAAGAAAACCCAAAAGATCATTGTTTTTGTTGCACACACTTGAGGTTTTGTGGTTGATTTTTAAATGATGTTTGGAGGAAAGAAGCTCCTCATAAGAACATCACACTGAAAAGTTCACTGAGCTTCAGGAAACTGTATGTGAGGAACAGCACCTGACCACTCTCGGTGTGAAGGGTGGGGTGAATTAAGCTTTTTTTTTCTGGTGAAGATTGACAGCATAGTTAACTCTACTAAGAATGTAAATTTCCTAAGTGCTAGGAAATTTACACCTGGTTGCCTCTGCCAAGGGGTTATGGCTTGGCCATAAATCGAAATAAATAAATAAACACAATGCCCCTGTTTGTTGAAGTCAATATTTTCCATTAAGGGTGCCAATAATTTTGGATAACACTGTATATGGTTTAAAATGACATTATTATCCTTTGTATTATTTTACCGACTGGTTCTTTGTAAACTGTTAAGATGATACAAAGGATAATAATGTAATTCTAACCATACGTCGTATCATTAAAAATTATTGGCACCCTTTACGGAAACAAGTATCGTTCAATATCATAGTTTCACCCTAAAAACAACTTCCTACTTGGAAGGCAGAACCGATTGGGCGGCGCCAACATGGCAGACCGGCACCAACCTGTGCCTTCACCAAACTACTCGATTGTTGTGTATCTGTGCTCTACATGTGCAGGTGTTCTGGGCCAAGTGACTCAGGGATGATGGGGGGAAAAAACCACAAGGCTGCTGCCAGAACCACAGATGAGTGAACACACACACACACACACACACACACACACACACACACACACACACACACGCTCTGTCGCTTCAGACTGTAGCTTATAGCAAACAGTCTAAAGATTCTGTGCACTTAAATGAACATTAGACTCGAACCACAAACCACCCAGAAGGACTGGCACTGAAATATACACACAGTGACCGCAGGGGGATGCCTGAGGCCTGTGTGTGGAGGCTGTTAATGGGCAGATGTGGCGGTTCTAAATATCCCACACACACACTCTTACACAGAGTCTGGGGGAGGCCGAGAGAACCGTGTCGAGGTTAAATAAACTCCAGCACGCTGGCCTTCTCAGCACATGTGTAATATATACTGTATGTGTCTGACTGGATGTATGCAAACAATATCGTTACAGGTTCTAGTGGAGTTTTCGTCCCCCCCCTACATTTCCATGCATGTGTGTGTGTGTTAAGGCCATGTATAGGTGTGTATCGTCACCTGGATCACAGCTGTGATCATGGTGTGATGGCGGTCTGCTCAACAGAGTGCAGCGAAAATGTTGACGAAAAGCAATGTTCCTCTAGTAAATCTATTCAAACCAGCACACCATTAGATGTTGGTTAATTCTCTACAACAGCAGGTTTATATTAATGCACTCATCCTAATAGGTTATCGTCTCCATAGTAACAAGCTCCATGGAAACAAATTTAGAATATTCAATACGGTGACGTTTTCTTTTAACCTGGATGGAAGGAGTCTCCAGTATCAGCACTTTGTCCTCGGAGGTAAAGTTGTATATTCTCAGCAAAAGAGTTTACAATTTACAGTGACAACCTGTGTTTTTATGTTTTTGTCTGAAAGAGAGAGAGAGAGAGAGGTGGTGGTGAGGGAACAGCTGGAGAGAGCTGCTGTAATGTAAGTGAGAACAGGAAGTAATTTGTTCATTGGATGTTCCACAACATTACCATGTCTAATAAATTAATCTAAGTATAATTAGACTGACACATCACACCTCCAGAGTCGAGGGTTCGAATCTCACCTCAGTTGTGTGTCCACAGAGTTTGCATGTTGTTCCCGTGCTTGGTGGGTTTCTTCTGGGGACTCGGGTTTCCTCCCACATTTCAAAGACATGCAGTCTGCTTGGTGTTCCCAAACTGTCTGCAGTGTGTGATTGGGTGTGCGAGTGTGTGTGTGTGTGTGTGCGATTGTGTGTGTGTGCGTGACTGTAGACTGGGGTCCTCAACGACGAATCATCCCCTACAGCAATGAAGTCATTGGTCACTGCAGCCCACCATCACTTAGAATGGATCGATGGATGGATGGATGGATGGATGGATGGATGGATGGATGGAATGGTCATTATAATCTGTTATAGTCTGTGCTTCAATTTTGTTTCTCTACCCAGGAAGGAGCTTTACATTGTCATCTGGAAGATATTTAGGAAATAAGGCCAATCAGTTCATTAAAAATACGGCAGATACACACAGTGATGCCACTTCAGGACCTGGGAGGGTTAGTAAGGACAGAGGAGCTCCTGAGCCTGTGCCAGACGAAGGGGGGGGGGGGTCTGGGGGAGGCAGGGAGGCTAGAGGGGGGGGTTCTTGGGTCCAACTTCCAGACATGAGCCGAGGCCAAAATATACCCAATGCATTTATACAGAGAACAAGTGAAGGAGAAAAATGACCCAGAATGGAAAAATGACTCAAAGAGAGTGAGAAGGGAGGAATGTGTGTGTGTGTGTGTGTGTGTGTGTGTGTGTGTGTGTGTGTGTGTGTGTGTGTGTGTCTGTGTGTGTGTGTGT
>JAQMYL010000008.1:713340-730658 GCA_030014365.1 Clarias pachynema | reverse complement strand
CATGATGGCCACCTTCTCCTCCCTGAAACATCAGGAGAACATCAGCACCACTCGGCACACAACGCCATCTACTGGGCAAGTCTGATGATGTGGACGCATGTAGAATAGGTGCACAAAGAAAATAATTTCTTACTAACAATTACTAGAAATGAGTAAGAAAAAACATCCAGTGATTCTTGTGTGTGGTTGATTCATGTACTGACACACCGACGCCACATTTTAGTGAGATTTACATTTTTTTTAACAATTTTTTTCCCCCGTATATAATAGAGATGAAGAGGTCGATCAGTGTAACTGGGCGTGGCCGGTGATCAGCTGATCAGACTCCGATTTAAACCATTCTGTACCAAGCACAGAAGCTTCCGAGTGATGCAACACACACACACACACACACACACACACACACACACACACACACACACACACACTATGGAGTTAAATAATCAATAAATCACACACTTTAAATTCCCCCGATCGGTCTTTTTCTCTAAACTCTGAGTGAATTAATCTTTAAACACACTCGTTACACACTTACACCAGTCTCACAACCACCCGCGCGCTTACTTTTGAGACACTGGAGGCATTTGAGGTGGTAAACAGTCATCGTTTCTAGATAACTTTATTTGTAAACTATTTATAAATTTTCACTCTGTGTGTTAGAAGGGAATTATCGGACAAGTTTTAATTATTTGGAAAAAAAAATTTATTTAGAAATATTACAATAATTACTATATTAATTACTATATAAATATTAATATAATTACAGCGGATGACAGATGCACGCTGATCAGTTAAATGTTAAACACTTGTTAATATAATGTAAATGTAGGATCGAGCTACATTTAATTACTCAGTAAACTTTTTAAAAACTTAAATTATAATACAGTATCACACTGAGATATTTATAAAACCACAACGTGGTTATAGGACGTGTTTAAAACCCCCACCACGTGGCACGGTGTGGGATCGGAGCCCTTACTTGCGCAGCGTGTTGTTGTTCTGGACTCTCTTGACTTCGTCCTCGAGCTGCTGGATCCTGCGCAGGACGTGCATGTGCTGCTGCTGTAGGACGCCCAGCCACAGCTCGTCCCACAGCACCGTCACCCTGCGCAGCTCCCCAACCAGCATCTGCACCTAAACACACACACAGCAAGGATGTTTGTTTTGTTTAAACATAAATTTCACAAAAGCCCCGCCCACAGTTACTGCTGAGACTCTGGTGTACGTTACATTTCTCCTGTTTCAGACATGGATTCAGGGGGAACTAAGGCAGGAATTAGGTGTGTGTGTGTGTGTGTGTGTGTGTGTGTGTGTGTGTGTGTGTGTGTGTGAGGCGTACCTGCTGCACCATGGTGGGGTTCGCTGCGGAGAGCGTGTCCACAATCTTGCTGTAGCAGTCCTGCATCATGGCCTGGTCCTCCATGGAGCAAAGTCCCATCTCGTCTCCTCGGCCGCTCTCCTGAGACGCGGGGGGGCTGACGCCCTCGCTCTCGCCCCCGCACAGGGCCTCGTCCGGCATGTTCCCCAACAGAGTGGGCAGGGCCGAGGGCAGCTTCGTACCTGCTCACACACACACACATCAGAATAGACCAGAGTACTACAGTATCAGACGTTTGCTGACATCACAGGGAACCGTAATAACAAATCATTAGAGGTTATTAGAGGACGACTATCGCAAACCATTTAAAACAAACAGGATTTCTTTTGTAATCTTAAATCAAGAGCCCTGTAGTGTGTGTGTGTGTGTGTGTGTGTGTGTGTGTGTGTGTGTGTGTGTGTGTGTGTGTGTGTGTGTACCAGCGGTCTGAGACTCTCCTCAGAGTGAGATGGAGCCCCCGATGGCGGGGTAGAGCACGAGGTGCGGCGAGTCCTGAGCGACGCGACACAGCAGGCTGCAGATACTCTGGCGGATGTACGCCTCGGGGTGGTTCAGTCTGGAGAACAGCTGAGGGATGATGCCTTTAAAATAAACACAAACAAAAACATTTTAATATATATATATAAATATAATAAAAATAATAATAAATCCCCATTGGAGCATGCTGTTACAGAAAGATAATCAGCTTCAATGTGTTTTTCAGCCTTTCCGGTCGTGGGCGTGTTCCTCACCTCTCCAGGGCGCGGTGGGCGTGGAGGCCAGCCCGAGCTCCAGCCCCTCCCTCAGCTCCCCGGCGTGCTTCACTAGCAGGCGCAGCAGGCGCAGCGTCGCCATGACGATCACGTCGTCGTTGCTCTGCTTGCTGTTCTGAGGGTTCAGCAGGAGTTTGGGGTCGTCCTCGTCGATGGGCGTCTGCACACGGGTCAGAGCGGGTCAGAGTACGGCGCGGGTTTAAACAGACTCTACACGATTATAAAACGGACAGGACGGATCCCTCACCTGTCCGGCGTTGAGTTTGAGGAAGGTGAAGTACGCCCTGCAGGAGACGCGGTACAGGCTGAAGATCCGGTCCACCACCCGCCTCCACACCCGGATCAGACCCTCCGTCACCCCCTCCTCCACCTCCGCCAGCCACGGGCACGAGCTCAGCAGCTGCCTCCAGATCACGTCCACCATGTCGTCCTCGTCGTCCTCTTCGTTCTGCAGAGCCATGTCCTCGTCCTTCGGGAGGAAAAAACACACACTTCATCGTGTTAAACATTTCCAGCAGGAGTGTGTGTGTGTCCACACGGTGTCGCACTGCGCTCTTCCTCCCACCTGAATTCCCGCGGGGCGACACATGGCCTGACCCAGGATGCTGAAAATCATCTCCTTGTCCTCGTTACTGGTGACGGTCGGCAGCAACTCCTCGATCTCCTTCTTCTCTCCCGGGAGCAGTGGAACACCTTCTCCTTGACTAGAGACACAAACAGGACACGACGTTACACAGGAAACCACGAGAGAGAGAGAGAGAGAGAGAGAGAGAGAGAGAGAGAGAGAGGGGGGGGGGGTGTTATAAAACCAGGCTTTAGAGAGATTAAAGACACACCTGGCGTTATCGACGACTTTGCGTCCCCATCTGTAAGCCCAGCTGGCTAAGGCGGCCCAGGACTTGGCCACTTCGGGCGCCTGGCTGGCAGAGAGCTGGTACAGCTGGCCAAGGACAAAATCTGCTTCCCCGACTCCCACGCTCACTGGGCAGAGGAGGAACACAACACAACACCAGATGAGAGACATCACACACACACACACGGCCTTTCACCTTGTGAATCACGTCCCAGACAGATATTGTTTTCTTCAGCACAGGAACACGACCGAGACTCTCCATCACTTTAATAACCACAGGATCGCTTCATTTACAGTGTTTATTTATACTTTTAAATGAGCTCATTGTTTTTTTTTTTTGTGTTGAAGAAGACAGGATTTCCATGTGTTTGTTAAAGGGGGCGGAGCCTTCAGATGACTGCAAATCTAAACAATGGTTTCTGCATAGTGTAGCTAGACCAAGAGCCTAGAAAGACATGCTAAAGACACGTCACATAAAATAATGTAACCATGTGATATATTACACACTACACCACAATGTAGCACTAACGTATATAACCGGAGCATCACAACAAAGTAACACTGAATTAGACTACATCATGTCTTAACACACAGAACATACGGCGTAACGCATTGTTCAACCAAACAACTTCATCTCTATTATAAATGTAACTAGAGAGGTAGATTTTCGGAAGAAAATGTGAGTGGTGCTTGCCGTGGCAAAACTCGGGCCTCTGGGCATTTTATAATGATGGTCTATGGGCTCAGACCGGTTGCTAGGGCGCGGCTCGACAGCTTCAGAATGATCCTGAGAGACTGATTGGCTGCCTGAGTTAAATGAGCCCGCCCCCATGTCTCTATGACGATGGGATTCACAGTTCGGTTCAGTTTCAATGTTCCTAAGAAAGTTACCATAGCAGGGAACACAACTGTGAGCACTTCCTGTTTCACTGAGGAGTACCTTTACCACTATAAATCAATGGGGCAAATTTGGGCACCTTTTGTGCCCCAAGAGTACAATTTGTACCGTCTCGCGGGGTATGTTCTTACACAGCTTGCAAGAATCTTCAATTGTGGAAAACATTATATTTCAACAAAACTCAAGAATCTGTCAAAGTCGGTCTCAATGTTAAGTCTATGTTATTTTTTTGGCTGGTAAATCGCTTTCCCCCCCAAATTGCTTTTAAATCGATTTTCTCCTGATCTCTAATTGTTACACAACGTTTTCCAATATAATTACATTTTATGCTACATTGTAACATAACGAGATTTTAAAAGAAACATTTTTTTTTACATGGTCTCCATGATATTTAATTTTGCGTCATGCTCAGGAATGACAGAATGTGTCCACTCCTGCTGTCCGTCCCATCACAGCAGGTACCTGTGGTCTCGGTGGTGATGCGCAGTATACCCTGCTCCTCCACCGGCAGCTCCAGCAGGGCGGCGACGTTCTTGCCGAGGGCCGTAGGTGGGCTGTTGCTGTTCCTCTTCACCACCTGTTTGAGTTGAGGCGTCAGGTCCTTCCAGTCGGACAGCAGCCACTTACACAGGGTGAGGATGGAGCGGCACGCCGCGCGCTCGCACTTCCCCGAGCGGCAGTAGGACAGCGCGCACGAGCTCAACATCTCCATCGCAGACGCCGACTGACCTGGGGTGGGCAGGGGGCGGGGCTTCCATGAGTTACTACATTTATATGTATTAGTTTATACCTTTTAAAGTTACAGGACACGTACTGGAACCTCAGAGAACCGAGTGAGCTCCTGTTCTAGCTCGCGGCCGGACTCACCTGCGGTGAACAGCACTTTCGCCCTCTCGATCTTCAGCTCGGGGCCCCATTTCTCAGCCACGACGCCCTCTAGGGACAGCTGTCTGAAGCCCTGCACCAGGTCGGAGTCCTCCGTGTCGTCAGCGGACGGTTTGCCGCACTGGGCGAGGAGACGCGTGGCGAGAGCGATGTTCCCCTGCTTACGGGCGAACTTCACCGCCGTCAGACACAACTCCACCAGGTGAGAGTCCACGGGTCCAGACGAGCCTACGACAACAACACAAACGTTTAATCATACGGACAGCTCAAAAACAATACGGGCCTGGGAGAATGAGATCGGATCCCACCTCTGAGCTTCAGGAACATCTCCCTCTGAAAGGTGCTGTATCTGAGCGCGTGGAGCCACGGCTGGACGTCCTGCTGCTTACACGTGCTCAGAGCCTCGCTGTACAGAGGAACCAGACATTCCTGAACACACACACACCACACTGTTAGCAGCGGCTGTGCAGGGTTAACACACGGCGGTACAGCGCTCTGTGTGTGTGTGTGTGTGTGTGTGTGTGTGTGTGTGTGTGTGTGTGTGTGTGTCGGACCTCAGAGGGGTGCTGACTGCACAGTGAGGTCTCCAAAGAGCTGGCACAGTGGAGCTGCAGGGTGCCGAGTGTGGGCAGAGTGTCACACAGGGTGAGTGTGGACAGGCGCAGGGGGCCCAGAGCGATCCGACCCGTCTGCTTCAGGTACTTCACCAGAGTACTGACCCGGTTCATGAGGAAAGAACACAGAGAGAGAGAGAAAGATTAAGGGTTGATCAGGGTGTGTAAATCCAATATGTGAGGAGTTGAGGGTGTTAAGGGAACTCACTCTGATGAAGGTAGAACTTTCTGGTCCTGCTCGTGACTGGTGGAGGTGAAGGCTCCTACGGCGCTCCTCAGCAGCTGGACCTCGATGGCCTTCTGGAGCTCAGATGGATCAGGACTGAGTACGGCGGGAAGGAGACGCTTCAGGTCTGTTTAAAAAAAAAAAAACATCAGGTGAGTTTCATAATGAAGCATCATGTGACCAAATGTTGGATAAATTTATTCAGAATTAATCTGAAGAATTGGTTCATCAACAATCAGACTCGTCATCGTTAACACAATTAATAAGATCTCCCCTGTATCCCCGCCTCGGTGATGTCATACTGGTGTTTTTAAATGCATGTTTTATATATTTTACTGTTCATTTATAAATGTATTGTATTACATTTTGTACTTGTACTTTTACGATTTAAAGATAATGTGGTGTTATTGTTATGCATCGTTATTGTTAATTGTTTTTTGGGTGACATTTTATAGTTAAGGGTCTGCAGATGTAAAATAGTCGATTGGTAAATTCTGGTACGTTTACGGATGTGTGAATTTATGTGCAATTTACTGTCACATGACGCGCCATCCTACTCATAATTAACTCATTTAACTGTGATTTAACGCCAAGATTATAACAACAGTTAATTTGAAATTTTCAATTAAAAAAAAAAACAAAAAAAACTGAACACTGAGGATTTCCTAAAGCGGAGCTCGACTCCGGATCAGTACCGAGTTTGTCCTTCGTGTTGGAGTTGAGGAGGCCGGAATCTTCTCCAGGAAGAAGCTCCAACTGCGCACGGCACTCTGGGAAATCTCCGTCCTCGAATCTGCTCAGAGCTCTAACACACACACACACAGGTCAGAATGTGGAGGACGTCTCGTTTTACACCGAGTGTGAGACCGCTGCTTACTTGATGTAGTTGAAGTCGGTCTTGAGGTTGACGGTGGCCGAGCTGTTGCTGTTCTTTTTAAGCGCCATCATGCTGACCTGCCACTCCTGCACCGAGGCCCAGTCGCTCAGAGACACGTAACACTCACACGCCTTATTGGCCAGGAAGTTCAGGACCTCAGGGGAACACTCGCTGGACTTCAACAGAACAGTCTTCTTAACATCTCCTACAGAGAGGGAGGGAGAGAGAGAGAGAGAGAGAGAGAGAGAGGATGAAGATCAGATTTAAGAGTGAAATAAACGTGTATGATCAGTGACTGCTTGCTAGCTCCCTCGGACGCTGCACCCCAGCAGGACGTTTCCTCACCGTTTGCTGTGTGTTTAGGACTGGAGCTGTTGCCTGTGGACGAGTTGGAGAGCTTCAGTAAGGATCTGTCGAAGCCCTTGATGGAGCAGTCGACCCCGGTGACGGCACACAGCTGCTCCTGGTACTCCAGAGCCGCCTTCTCAAACCTAGGACACACACACACAGGGAAACGGTTACATTTGCGTCATTTAGCAGAAGCCCCTGTCCAGAGCGACCTGCAGCCCGTCACAGTAAAACATCCCCCACCCCCCCCCAAAAAAAAACAGGAGGGGGGGGGGGGGGGGCAATATTTTTGCACAAGACTGTAGAGTTAAACCTCAGATTGTGAGTAAGATGTGTTCCGGGAGGCGTGCTTGTGTATCAAACCACTTGTATATCAAAGTGAAACTCAGACGATTCATTCCACAACCCAAAAATATTCATATCAACATTAACAACACTAATTCAATTAAATTTTATTTATATATGCGCTTTTAACAACGGTCATTGTCTCAAAGCAGCTTCACAAAAATGAAGAAAAAAAAAAAAAAAAAAAAAAAAAAACATTTTGGAAGTGTGTATGTGTGAGAAAAATGTGTCTAGATAATAATGTGATGAATGAATGAATGAATGAAATGTCTCTGATGAACAAGCCGAGGGTGACGGCGACTAAATATAAAGTGGAAATTAAACAAAGAAACCTGCACTTTATTTTTGAAAACAAACAATCATAGGGAGAATGAGGGAGACCAGAGAGACGATTACCCATTGGCTCAGTTGTGGTCATGTGACACTCGGCAGACAAAGCGCACGCATATATATATATATATATATATATATATATATATCTCTCTCTCTCAAGATAAAATGTTGATTTTTTTTTTGCTTGTCAAACCACTCGAGGACCGAGTTACCCAAGGTTCCACTGTATAGACACGGGACACATTTTTGACCATATACTTAATGTCTCCTTATGGAAGGGAACGGTTCTGGGCTGCACCTTGTCTTTTATCTCAACTCTCACATTCCAATCTAAAAACGTTGCACAATGTGAGTGTTTTGGATACAGAACCTGTGTGTGTGTGTGTGATTGGTTAGGAGTGACTCACTTCCCCTCGGCCTGCAGGGCCACAGCTCCGACCCAGGCCAGGCTCTTCCCCATGTGTGTGAGGCTCCACGCCGCCAGACCCTGGATGGCCTCAGGACAGCGCAGCTCACACAGAGCCTCCACCAGCATGGTGATGGGAACCTCCATCTCAGGACCCTGCAGGAACAGCACCGACAGAAGAGTGACACAGCGCCTCAGGAATACACCGGCTGTGTGTGTGTGTGTGTGTGTGTGTGTGTGTGTGTGTGTGTGTGTGTGTGTGTGTGTGTGTGTGTGTGTGTGTGAGACAGACCTGTGAGCTGCTGTTCTTGATCTCCGTGAGCAGGTCGAACCCGTGGCGGATGGTGACGGCCGGCTGGCCGGACATGAGCCCCACCCGCATCAGGGCCAGACGGATCCTCGTCAGCCAATCCTGACACGTCTGACGGTTGGTGTAGAAGAAGGTCCTGATGCCCTGGAGAACAGGAGAGGGTGAGGTGTCAGTCAGAACTAGGGATGCACCGATACCGGTATCGGCCTCGATACCACATTTCCTAAAGTACTCGTACTCGTTAAAAGTCCCCCGATACCTGGGACCGATACCACAGTCTGAGAAATGTATATTTTTGAGCGGCGTGTAAGGGGTTAATCACAGGCGCCGAGTTTTCCAAAAAAGTGGTATCGGTGCATCCCTAGTCAGAACTGGACCAAAACGCGAGTCACTTAAACACGGGTGTGAGCGGGTGTTACCTTGGGCGGGGCGGTGAGGGCGTTGGCGCAGCCTTCGTAAGCGTTGTACATGAGCTTCTCGAGGTTCTCCAGGAACTGCAGCAGCAGAGCGAGGCGGAGCTGGTTGGTGTGGTGACCTTCATCACTCTCTCCTCCACTCCACTGACTCAACTCCTGCTCGCTGTTCAGGCTGTGAGCCGCCAGACTGCGGATCATCCCTACAACACACACACACACACACACACACGTCAGTGTCCCTGCTAGACAAATAAGAAACGATTCATCAAGTCCTGATAAAACACACATACAGACTAACATTAATGTTCAGGTCTCCATTTTTTTTTTAATGAGGTCATAAGGATCCAGGTTCAGATCAGTGAGTTAAAGATCTCCGTCCAGTACAGTTAATAAAACCGTGTGTGTACGAGTCCCTTGTTTTTGTGTGGTATGAGGATTTCATTCTGGTATTCATACCAGAAAGTTATCCACACTCCAGCTGAAACGTCCACCATCGTGAGAGTATCGCTCCACACTGTTAACAGATATCCAAACACTTGTGTACGCTCTCCCATGAGTTACTGTACACCTGGTGCTGAAACCTCAGACCACCAAAACAACAAACCAAAAACAAAGTTTTAATAAAATCAGGAGTGCGGATCATTTGACTCACCCTAGAATATCTACTTTACTTCTCCCACATCGCTCTACGAACGATCTAAACCTCATCTAAACCTCATCTTCAGAAAGACTAGAAAATGAGCAAAACTGTAGAAAGTCTCTCTTTAACACGAATAAACAACAAAACATTTATTTAACAGCAAATTATATATATATATATATATTTTTTTTTAACGCTTGCATCTAGTGAAAAAAAAAAAAAAGAGAAAAAAAAGTACTGTTTCATGATCACTGTTTACAAAAACAAAACAAGCAAACAAGCCACAATAACACTGAGCAGTTACTCTGTCACTGTGTGTGTGTGTGTGTGTGTGTGTGTGTGTGTGTGTGCGCTGACCTTCGATGGTTTGGAACGTGTCCTGTGCTCGTCCCAGAGGCGTCCGCAGTTTGGAGAGGACGGTGAACTGAGCAGCTTCCCACACGGCCCACTGCCACAGCACCGCCTCCGTCTTCAGCAGAGACCTCGGCACCACCGCACACTCGCGCTTCTCCAACCGCTGACAGCTGTGGTACAACCGCTCCAACCACGGCTCCTTCCTGACACACACACACACAAAATAAACCAGTCTGTACTACTACACACACGTGCAGAGGTGAAGGAGCTCCGCCTGACGTTACTTAATTTAATAAAACAGAACAATTACAAAACACCGAGTGTGTGAAATGAAGGTGGAGCGGTGTGTGTGTGTGTGTGTGTGTGTGTGTGTGTGTGTGTGTGTTTCTCTCACCCCCCGCGGTGGACGGTTCCATACAGGATGAAGCTGATGAGGTCGGAGAAGTCCTGCGGGTGGAAGGTGTTGCTCGGCGCTTTGCTCATGTGCCGTCGGATGGCAAGAGAAATCTCATGAATCTCAGAGGAGCTGCGGTTACTGCTGGGGAACGCCCAAAACACACACACCCCTTAGATCTGATCTCCATGTTCTGATCTCACACACACACAGTTCAGAAGGTCACTCACCTCAGCACCACGTGCAGTGGGACGGACCTCAGGAGCTTCCCGAAGGCCTGTCGGACCCGGACAGTCGAGTGGACCAGCTGCACCCGGCACACATCCACACACCTGCGCACACACACACGTTGAGACTACACACATTTCAAGGTTTCTAACAATATTGGGGGGTTTTTTGTTGTTTTGTTAGAGTGTGACCTCTGACCTCTGCAGGAGCTCCATGGGGAGGGATGAGGACAGGACCTGGAGACTGCTGCAGGTCTGGAGACACACAGTGGGGTCTTCATTCAACGCTGTAGGGAGAGAGACAGAGAGAGAGAGAGAGAAACAATGCATAATACAGCGTTACCTCAGCACATGGATTTTATTCCGGAGACGAGTTATTAAGGAGAAATGTCGTATTGTGAAACACATTGTCCCACAGGAAATAATGTAAATGCGGATAATCTGTTACAGCCACACAAAAATATTACCAACTTCCAACATTATAATCATATTTCTTACATATAAAAAAAATCTAAACATTTAGGAAAGACATGTGAATGAAGTAAAATCTATACATATAATAAAACTGTCATGTGGGCGTGTCTGTACAATAAAGATAATTGTGATAAAATAATTTACAGGGACACAAGATGAGTAACAGATCACATCAAGATGTTTTTTGGAATTTATGTCTGTTCACACATCACTAATACTACAGAATAAACTTTAATGGGGTTTTCACAGATGTACTTGGCTGAGCTTGAGGTAACGTAGGTTTTGTTTCATGCTTTCAAGAGAAGATATGAAACTGTACATTTTAGAAAAACATGTTTATGGAGTGTATAAATATAAATAGATATTAAAAATGTATTTAACATTAATTTACGATTCCTCTTGGCTGCTTTAAAAACCAAACTGAAAGTGTCTCCCTTTTCTTCTTGTTACCGTCATTGATAACATTCTTGGGACTCGACATGGTGCTGCGTCTTCACTAGATCTTACACAAAATGCTCTAATAACTTATAACTACTTTATACCTGAATGTTAACACTATTAGACAGATCTAATCCTTCATAGGAGGGGGAGGGGTGTTAAGGAAACTCACGCCCTGGGTGAGACGCCCGCCATCACAGAGCGCACACACACACACACACACACACACACACTACAAAATCAGGAATCAACCATCCAACCTACTCTGCCGGTAGGTAATCGGTCTCCGTGCTGTGATCATAAGTCTTTCTAACACATGGTTGCTATTTGTATAAAAGTATATTTTTTGTCTTTTGATGAGAGTTTGAAGTTTGTGCCGTGGTGTTCCGGCTCCTACACGGTGCACTGAATATTCTCACTCACCGTTGGAGAGAATTCCTTTACAGAACCTGTGGAAGGAGGGCAAGGAGAAGAGCGGGGAGTACGTCTCAGATTTCTTCATCATCACACAGACCTCCAGGGACCAGGTGAGCAGCAGCTTCCTGAACAAACAACAATAAACAAACATATGTACTGAGAACAAGACGGAGAGAGAGAGAGAGAGACACAGACGTGTGTGTGTGTGTGTGTGTGTGTGTGTGTGTGTGTGTGTGAGAGAGAGATATACCTGGCCTCAGGGTTTAGATGGTCCTTACTCAGGAGCGACCCCAACAGACTGAGAAGTGTGCCGAAGTGCTTTTTGGTTGCCGTGGTAACCGTGCTGATGACCGCACCATCAAAGAGGGAGGGGCTTGAGGAGCTGAGGCTGCTGGAGATGAAGTGGTCGTGTCTGTCTCAGGGAGAACGGAAACAGTGTGTGAGTAGAGCGAGGGGTTACGGGGGAGTGTGTGTGTGTGTGTGTGTGTGTGTGTGTGTGTGTGTGTATACCTGGTGCAGTGTGAGTAGAGTGTGTAGAGGACGGCGTACTGGACCGCAGGGTAGTGCACGGCCAGCTCGTCGTGAACCAGCACCAGGTTCTGGCTGAGGAGCGCGAACACGGTGGGAGAGAGCGCCCACATCTGGAACAGAGGAACGTTACCACACATTAAAACCCCGCCCACAGGACCGCAGCATCGCCCGCATGGTCTTAAACACGCCTACGCACCCCGATCAGGGAGTTCTTGGTGTTGCCGATGGTGGTGAGCGTGCTGAGGTTGAAGATGAGGACGAACTCGGCTCGGTCGGGACGGAGCTGCAGCTGTGCGAACGCCGTGTGCTGGATGGACGAACACGCCTGCGGGAGACCCAGCGGCGCCAGCAGGCTGTTGACGGCGCAGCCCATTTCCCCCAGCACCAGCTTGTACGCCGCCTCCAGGATGGGGATGTTCTTCAGGCTCAGCACCGCCTGGTACACGGAGTGAGCCGCCACCATCACCTGTCACGCAGAAGAGGGAGGGGGAGCTCAGAACACACTCGGACACCAGAGTCATCATCACCGTGGACCGTGTGATCACCGTGTGACCCGTTACCTCTCTCTCTCTGTGGAAGCGCAGCTCCAGGAGCTGGGAGTTCGGAGACAGCAGCTTTTCTACAAACGTAGCGGGAAGCTTGGTGTTTATCTGATCAACAATCTGCACACAAACAAACATTTTATCATTATATACAAATTCTACATTTCTGTCACAACAGTCAAACAGCATGATAAAAAATAGAGTATTCAAATGAATATTTAAAAAAAAATTATACTAATTTTTAAAATTATATTCTTATTTCATAGAGTTTAAAACATTAGCTAACAATATATAACAAATTAAAATTGAATAATAAATTGTACGAATATAGAAAACTTGTACACATCTTTGTTCATTTACTTTAGAATGTTCTGGTGTTGCACAAGCAGCTGACATTATTAAATATATAAAATAAAACTGATTTAACATTTCAGGAGTGTGCTCCGCCTGTTCCAGCAGGTTTTATTCCTCTTACACCACATCGGTTTGACACCCCGTCAAGAAACATCAAAGGAAAAGACGAGGATCATTAATGAGAAAAGTTCATCAGGAGACTCACAAAACATCTAAGCAATCCAAGACCACAATGCTCTTCACCTTTAAAAGCTTTAAAAGTGACTCTTATGTCCTATTCCCAGGGGATTAGTGTTGTCTAGGGAGCTTGTGTGATTTATAATAATTGCTGAGGTTGTCTGTGATCTTGATCGCGTGTCTGTGATAAAGTACAAATTCCACCATAAATGACGTCACGCATGTCGCAGAAAATCACAGGCTTCACTTATCACGTGCGAAGGCGCCACACGTGAAACTTAGACGTGGGGGGGGGGGGGGTCCCTGGGTAATACTAATCCCGTGTGTCAGAGGGGAGACGGGGTTCGGACCCTCACCAGCGTGAGCAGGTTCAGGACGGCCATGCTGTACTCGGCGCTACACGACCGGCAGCTCTCCAGCTGGTCCAGTCCGTAGGAGATCACCGCTCCGGTCAGCTGACTGCTCGAGTCCATGTTGGTCAGCAGAACGCACACACACTCGTTCCCCGCCGTCAGCACGGCCTCCGAGAAGAAAACCTGCTTAGCCGTGGTGATGCACGTCAACACGCGGTTCAACACCTGAGAGAGAGAGAGACAGACAGACAGACAGAGAGAATGAATTACTGCATGACGATAAACAATATTTAAAAAGTGCTGACACTGAAAAAAAAAAAAAAAATCATCATGAATATTTGAACTTCCTATCTTTTTACAGACTCTCTCTCTCTCTATCCATCTGTGTGAGTAGTGATGAATAAACTACAGAGAGCTACAATCATCCTTTTTTCTTTCCTTTGATCTAAATGATCAGTGATGTTAGAATCCACCCATAAGTCCAGAAACATTCAGCTTTGTGTTGTTACACTCCTCATGTTAATATCTCATGTTCTCCAGGTCACGTGTCTTCACTGCTCCGACTCTGTACTCACGTCGGTGACGTACGCCTCGGTAATGGGCGGGCCCCGGATGGGGTTGAAGCGCTCCCCGATGCTGCGCACCACCGTGCTGAAGACGCGCAGCAGAGCCGCCAGTTTGGGCAGAGACACGGCGGGCGGGGGGACGTCCTCGTCCACGGCCTCTCCGGACACCACGTGACTCAGGTCCTGATGATAGATAACGAGACGACACCAGGGTGATCAGTTCTACTGTGCAGGTTTATTTTTTTTTTTCAGTTTAGATGAAACACTGCATTCTGATGTAACACACGTTTCTTAAATCTCACTGTTTATTTTGTCGTCGTTATGAACGTCTGTTAATCTCCGTTCGGTGTGAAGAATCAGGTGTACGGTTCACATTTTGTTCCATCACTCACACTCTGATGAGATCATCATCTAAAAGTTGACATTTATACAAACGGCCGTGTGGAGAGGTGTGAGATTTCTGAAGGTGTTACCTCGGCGTACGCCTCCATGTCCTCCAGAAACTGACCCAACAACGTCGTAGAAAAGGCCAAGTCAGCCACCCAGAACTGTTCCAGACTCTGTAACCAGCCTGTCAGAACACACACACAACTTAAATACAAACAGAACCTGCAGTCTCACCCCCCCCCCCCACAAGATCCAAAGGTGCTTTATGGGCAAATATTTACATTCATATCGCCACAGCTTAGAGATAAGACACTATATAAATGTATATAAAATAAAAGGAGTACAGACATTTAGTTAAAAGTCAAAGATGAGGTGAATCTCATGAACATTATATAAAAGGAAAGAATATATACATCATAATAATAATAATAATCACACACACACTCCTCTTACCCGACACCTGCAGAGTGAGAGCCTGTTTCTGTGTGTGATCGATGTGCCACCCCACCAGGATGTCCACCGTGTCCTAAACAGAACAGAATCGGTCAGTAACGAGTCTCCATGTGACCGAGCTGGAGGATAGAGCAGTGTGTGTGTGTGTGTGTGTGTGTGTGTGTGTGTGCATTGCTTACTCTGAAGTTGGTACTGAAGACGTGCGGGTAGCAGCGCGCCACCAGCAGGATGCACTTCACACTCTGACACAGCAGCTCCGGGGTGTCCAGGTTCTCCAGGATGGACTGGAGGCTGCTCATCACCAACTGCACAGAAGAGGACGTCCAAACATAAACGTCTCTCACTAAAGATGGATAAAATGAGAAGCCTACTCGAACCTTAAACCTGGAGGAAAATGAGTCTTCTGATATTTACACAGGTTAGTCCCTCCCTGACGTGAACACGAGTCACGTTCTGGTGGCACGTTCGCAAGTCCGACAAAGTGAAAGTGATCCAATGTACAGCATAACAATCCACCTGAGTAAATCTCTGTCCACTTTCTACACACTACCATGGTGTGTCCAAAAACTCTAACTGGAAATTAATCACATGTCAAATCTAAGTGCTGTTTCTGCGTCTTTAAATCAGGAGGTGAATCCTGGACCCCCACTGTGTCTCGGAGCTGTTTTCCACTGTACTGGACTGTAAACTCTGTTCTGTTGAGGATTATTTCACCATCAGGACAGCTTTTCTATTATTGTGCTCCTGGACTCGTTCATTGAAACCGGTGAGGCCGACTCATTTCTCCCGCACACACACAATCCACCGGACTTTATACATTTATACATTTATTTACAGACTGAACATATTGTATATAACTGTAAATATTGGTATCTGGTGCACTGCAGTGTCTATTATTTGTACAACATCTCTCACATCTATTAACACGTAACGGGCAGATCCATGCAAACACCAACTTTACCCATAATTCACAGGGTTCCTCCCACATCAGACTGATCCACATAAACACTACATTTGTTTATATTAACTACTAATTAATTTACAAGTAAAAGGCACAAAATACAAATAAACTGAGAATAATAAAGACAGAGGAAAGAGACAGATTCCTCAATAATGTGTCTCATTAGAGGCTCGCGCTGCCGTTTCTGCTCTCTTAAATTCTTCCTTTCCATACAGCAGATGAGGATGAACACCACCACACTGTGAAAGAGCCATCATTTAGTGAGACACCGAGACATCGGACACGTCCCCTGACCCACACGGTACCTGCATGACCGGCGAGAACGCCTTCTTCTCCCCCGCCGTCTCCAGAGCCTTGTACACGGCCACCAGGTAGAGCAGCTTCACCTCGTCCTTACTGCAGCCGCTGAACTTCACGAACATCCACTTGAAGATCTTCTCGGCCTCGTAGCTGAGGGCGGCGCAGAGCAAACCCAGGCAGCAGGCCGCTTCCTGTCGCAGCTCGTGGAGGAGTTTACTGCTGTAAGGACAAACATCGCTCCTTTAACACAAACACCATCATCTCCAAGGTTAAAGCGACCTTGAGTTTCTATAAAGGCGCTATATAAAATAAACGTATTATTTTATTATTAAAGACCGTTCAGAGCGATCAAGGTCACGATAAATCAAGTCGACGTTTGTGATATTGAGGAAAGCGTGAGAAAGGAATCTGCACAAAGATTTATGGGGGGTAAAAGTAAACAGCACCTTAAGGATCATATCTGAATATTCATGATCCTGCAGTGTTGTACAGACACACGGCGAGAGGAACATGGGGGATATAACCAGCGACTGCTACCCGTGTGTCATCGTGTAGTCATTTATCAGGATATTTAACTGAGACATGTGGGTGTGAAACGTCTCTTTAATGGTAGCAGTGAGAAATGTACATATTAATAGTTCTGTGTTATTTCAATTCAATTATCAATTCACTGACACAAAGCAGAGAAAACAGGAAATAATGCTCAAGATTTTCTCTATAAAAACATCCTTCTACACTTTTGATTTGATGTAATAATAATAATAATTTCTTAAAAAAGAAAAAAAAGCCTTTAGTAAATTACTACAATGTGGTTCATCAGTAAAAGCTGCACAGATTTCTCTCTTTCAGAAACCATTTAAACATTTTTACTCACTCGCTATGTGCAGATTGTTATTAGCAAGTTTTGCTATTCTTAAGTTTTCCATAACTAATTCTTTGATTTTTTTCTGAGGACTTTCATCATCGTATGACCCCTTTCTGTCGAATCTAAACCAGAAATCACAGTGCTAGGGAACTTTAAGTCCAGAGTGTACACACACACACACACACACACACACACACACACACACACACACACACAAACACACACACACACATACACACACACA
>JAQMYL010000008.1:595471-608548 GCA_030014365.1 Clarias pachynema | reverse complement strand
TGTGTGTGTGTGTGTGTGTGTGTGTGTGTGTGTGTGTGTGTGTGAGAGAGAGAGAGAGAGAGAGAGAGAGAGAGATTGGAAATAGACTGTGAAAAGCAAACAGAAACATTTCATGTCATTTCATTTTGTGATGTCAACCTGCATTTTCGCTCGCAGGTTAAAAGCACGCTTGACTCCCTGCCAGGAAAACATTACTTATTACAGAACAGGGGCATGTCGGAGGCGGAGCTACACGCTGGTGATGGATAGCTGCTGCAGGCCACCAGAAATGTACAAGAACAATTACAGCATGTGTGTGTTTCAGGGTTCTGCTGTAGGAAAGGAAAAAGTAAGAAAGCATGTAATGACTAAAAAATCATGGAGTGTGTGTTTGTGTGTGTGTGTCTGCGCACATGTTGTACAGTTTATTGCATGCGAGTGTCATTAATTCCACACCACAATCCGGGTGTGTACCTCTGACCATTTTTCCCCCAAAATAGGTTCCAAATGTGATTAATTCACTGATTCATTCATCCGATCTAAATCTGGTACAGATCAGACCCGGGGGGACACGAACTCGACCCGGGGGGACACGAACTCGACCCGGGGGACACGAACTCATGTGGGTTTTAAACTCGTGATTTTAGAGCTCCTCAAACACCCTTAAATTTAATCTTAGCTTCCCTAAAGACAACGTTAATAACAACGTTAGGAGAAACTCAGTGGTTAAGACGAGTGATCAGAAGGTCGCAGGTTCAAACCCCAGCACCATCAAGTTGCCGCTGTTGGGCCCTTGAGTGAGGCCCTTAACCCTCAAACTGCTCAGATGTGTTAAGAGAATAAAATGTAAATCACTCTGGATAATTGCGTCTCTTCATCACTATTTCCTAAAATGATTTTCTCAAGCGTTACAGTTCAGTCTGCTTTCGGGTGCAAAGTCCCAGTAAGATTATCGCGCCTGTTATTTACACTAACCGTCGCTCGCCAGCTTCGCCAGTCGCGGATTGTTATTTCCACTATGTGTGGAAGGACGTGTGTGGGCGGAGCAAAATAACTGTTTAAATAAAAAAGAAACAAATCATAATCTGCTGAAAATAAACTGTGTTTGTGGAACTGTTGTATATAAAAGTGATATCACACTCGAGGCCGTGCTGTTGTGCTGAATATCAGCACGGCTGTGATATCTTCAGTACTCAGGCTGCTTCCTCGTGCCTACGACCGCATCACAGCCGCGCTGATATTCAGTACAACAGCACGAGTGTGATGCTGATTAAATATATTAAAATAATAAAAATAAAGGTATTAATAGAAAGATTCTCATTATGGATTGAGAGCCAGTAAAGGTCTGTTTCTAGAATCACCAGGAATTCATAGTTTCCAGGAACGGCACAGACCTGGAATTTGATAAACATCGTATTTATCAACGATTTCCTTTTAAAAATGCATCAACGAGCAAATGTTTTTCATTCATTATACAAAATAAGCTCCTGTTCTCACACCTGAAGTGCAAACACACACACACACACGCGCACACGATTATCTTATTATAAGATTACAATAAATATAATAGTTTAAAACATATTTATAGACCAATTTTACTATTAGATCTGTCAATAATAAAAAATGCTAAAAAAATCAAAGCTAAAAAAAACAACTTAAATACAAGTGAGACGAATAACTTAATATTTAGTTTATTGTAACAGGGAAATAGATTCACATTGTCACATTTTTGTGCGGAGTACCTCTGACACCGGAGGAAAATCAATCCTTTCAATGATTTAAAAAAATTCAACATTTATCTTTTTATATATCAGCACTTATATATTCAGTAGAAATGACACAAGGTGGCTCTCATTGATTCATTTGTCAAACATCTGAGCCGTTCATTACTGATTCACATAAACAATGAATTATAAAATACAGTGTAAATTTTGTGGTGTTGTGTTAATTAGAAAGAAGAATGAGATTGTATTAAACAGTTCAGGTAAAGAAGATCAATCATTACACAAGATATCTCAAACTTTACACAGAAATAGTATACAGACTATAGGCAGGATTCAGGAGTCCTGTCACTACAACACATCAAAATGTTATTTAACATGATTGACAGCCAGGATTACACCGCAGACACCGCAGACACACCCACTACACATTGACTTATTAGTGGGCACACACACACACACACACACACACACACCACCTCAGCCTGCCTGTGCTCGTTGTCAGGACGTGTCATTTGGTCTGCAGTTGAGATCCTTGTTGTGATGTTTAGCTGCCTGTTTCCAGGGATTCCCTGCATTCCTTTTACCTACTGACGCTACACAGACACACACACACACACACACACACACACACTCACACATTGTGACTAAACCATACAACCCAAATAAGCACAGTGTTTACCTCTATCGTCCCGTCCAGGTTTTCTAACTAGTAAACAAACTCAAACTGAAACTACACACAAACTGTACACACTACTGAAGTCACCACATTCCACAAAAACATTTAACCCCTAACCCCCGCTAACCCTAATCCCGCTACAATGGAGCTAGCGTTAATGTATGTAAAGGTACAGTACATGATGTAGACCCACATCTCAAGATGGGTTTGCGGACTCGGTGTAAATCACAGATGAAGACTTTGGGAAACAAACCCAGTAACCAAACAGCAGCTTAAACAGGAATCACAACAGCACACAAACATAATAACAATAACAGTAATAAAACTAACAGAGAAACAAACTGTGCCGGAGCACTACACAAAACAGACACAACAGTAGAACCATGGCGCCTAAATAACTCGCGCTAATCAGGACACAACTGAGTGCACTTTCTGTATGTAACAGAGGACCGAGCAGAGAAACAATACACTCCCATATCAGGATCAAACTCCCAGTAACGCAACAGTCTGAATACTAATTCTGTAGTTATTATTAACTATAGACACTCTTATAGGACAATACTTAACGCCTTCTACTTCCACTGTTACAGACTAACGGAACTATCAAAACAAACTCGATTCGCAAGTTGATTAGGAAAAAATACCAGTAATATACAGACTGTGGACTTTATGATTACACAAAAAAACTGATTAATAATTAGATGATATCAGACTCTAAGCAGTGTGTCAGGTATTACACGTCCACTTAGTTAGAGTTATAAATCTGTTAGAAACTTATTTAACTGCCTCCTTATTAATAAAATATGGGCGTGTCCACCCAGCAATCACAAATTCTTAGGAATCAAGCCCGTATTTGGAAAGGTCTCCGCCCGTCTTCATGTCTCCTCGTGCGTCCCGTCTTCACGCCTCCTTACCACCGGAGTCCAGCGGGAACGTGTTCACCCACCGCTGCGTGCGAGTGCGACACTGCTGCCAGTCGTACAGAGGGCGGTACCCGAAGTGCCGCAGGGCCTTGTCGGAGCACACGGTGAAGGAGGTGGTGACGATGGCCAGCGTGTAGCGGTTCAGGATGGGCGTGAAGTTGTACACGGGCTTCAGCAGCCAGAGCATCAGCTCGTTAAAGCACGCTATCATCCAGAGCACGAAGTGCGGCAGTCGCAGGAAGCGGAAGTTAAACGCAGACAGGAACTGCATGTCAAAGTCATTGTAGCTCTTGTAGGGAGACTCATCATAGCAGAAGTATGCTTCACCACCGAGGCGCTCGGGATGCTCGCGTAACCCACGCGCCGCCAACACGTGCATCCAGGCTACGTTTCCTGTCGAAACAGAAAGATTAACACCAGGCTGCTGAGTTACTCAAATGCATTAATCCCGAAGGGCTGCTCAAAACAACACACACAACAAGGGCTGGATCTTATACAAACATGATAAGAGGTAAATAATTCTATAGTTTACATTCATCGCGTTTAACAGACGCCCTTATCCTGAGCAGCTTACATTTATCTCATTACACATTTAAGGGTTAAATGCAACTTTGTGGTGCTGGGGTTTGAACCTGGGACCTTCCAATCAGTAGTCAAATACCTTAACCACTAACTACCCCTACCCTAAGTCTCCATGTTTGCCTTTCCTAGGATTGCGGCGGGGCGGAAAGTCGCATCTGGAGATTAACAGAACACTTCCACTGCAATGATAATTTTCGAAATCTCATTTCTTCCTCAATCATGAGGCTTACCAAAGCTAACAATTATTCTGCATTATGTTATCGGATCATTTGTCCTTTTGCATGGCCCTTTTTGTGCTGCAAAAACAAGCACAAATCATCACCCCTCAACCGCTGTGCTTTACAGTAGGTATGACGTGTTTCTGCTGAAATGCTGTTTGGTTTTCATCAAACATGGCACTGGGCATTAAGGCCAGACAACTCCACTTTGGTCATCTGTGTATCGGATATTGTTCCTGAAGCCTTGTGGTTTGTTCAGATGCAGTTTTGCAAACCTCAGTCATGCTTCCATGTTCTTTTTAGAGGGAGGGTATTACTCCTGGCAACCTTTCCAAACAAACCGTACTTATTCAGTCTTCTTCTAATTTTGCTGTCATGGCCTTTAACATTTAAGATGCTCAGCGAGGCCTGTAGGGTCTGAGATGTGGATCTTGTTTTTTTTTTTATTTCTCTGAGCATTGCACGGTCTGACCTTGGAGTGAATATTCTGGGACGTTCACTCCTGGGAATATTGTCAACTATCTTTAATGCTTTACACTAATGAATAAACACTGTAGAATGTTGAACAATTTGGCAATAGGTTTATAACACTTTCCAGATTAATGTGTGGCAACAGTTGCTTCTCTAAGACCACTGCTTATGTCTTTCCCTCTTGGCATTGTGTTAACACACACCTGAAGGCTCCAGACCAGCAAACTGCCAAAACTTCTGCTTTTATAGAGGTTTTTTTTTTTATAGAGGTGATTTTATGCACACCTGCTGCTGATTGATTAATCAAGAGCTGATGATTAGCAGCACCTGGCTGCAGCTTACCCTCTTAAATTATGTGCAACCAGTAAGGGGGTACTTACTTAGTATTGTCTTTTTTTTTCCATTTTGGCTTCATTTTTGTTAAATAAAAAAATTGGCATGGTGGAAATTTGTTGTTTGTTTGTGGTTGTGGTGGGTAATTAGGCAAATACAATCAGTTTTTATGATGTTTTTACACAGAAAATAATAATTTATTCTATATATAGCCCACGTCTGTGTCAGAGGATCTTTAACTTGCTAACTGGCAGACCACAGGCAATAAGGATGGGTAGATATGTCTCAGCCTTCCTCACCCTCTGCACTGAAGCCCCCCAGTGTTGTATTCTGAGCCCCCTGCTGTACTCACTGTACACATACGACTGCAGGGCACTTCCTTTATCATCAAGTTTGCTGATGACACCGTCATGGTCGGCCTGATCTCTGACAACATTACAACACTGACAACATCATCTCCTACCTGGAAGATTAGAAATCTGGAGAACGGGTGCCAGAGGAACAACCTCATCCTGGATGTCAGCAAGACAAAGGAGTTGATAGTGGACTTCAGTAGGAAGCAGGAGAGGAACTACCAGACCCCCGTCATCAACGAGAGCCCAATAGAGATAGTGAATAGCTTCGGATACCTCGATAATCACATCACGCAGGACCTGTCATGGTCCTGTCACATCAGCGCCGTGGTGAAAAAGGGCCGGCAGCGTCTCTACCACCTCAGACGATCGAGAGACTTCAGACTGCCCTCTAAGGTGCTCAGGAACCTTAACTCCTACACCAGAGAGAGCATCCTGACGGGAAACATCACGACCTGGTGTGAGAACAGCACCATGCAGGACAGACGAGCTCTACAGAGGGTGGTGAGATCAGCCGAGTGCCTCATCCACACCGAGCTCCCTGACCTGCACTCGATCTACAGCATGCGGTGCTGGACCAAGGCCAGGAAGATCGTGAAGGACCTCAGACACCCCAGTAATGGACTGTTGAGGAGCTTCTTCCCACAGGCTATACGGGCTCTCAACCAGAACTCCATACAGGGCTCGACTGATAGCATTTGCTTTTGTTTCCTTCATACAGTAAACACACACTGCATTCCTGCTACACACCAGCATCATGATGGAGCACATTACTCACTATATTGCACGACTGCACTTTGGATCACAATGCTGCTGAATCATACACACGAATTTACCCTTCTATATTTTTTAAATTATAAAACAATCACTGGATAATCACACTGTGCATGGTTGAGTATGTGATAAATAAAATTTCACATTTAATTTGATACACACACATACACATTTCAGGGTCATCTGCATAAATAAAGACACTAAACATCTTGTTTATTGCACTTTAATGACATTCATCATACTAATACATCAGGCAAATAAATATTCCTGTAAATTACATCGCTTTAATTACAGATAACTAAGAGTAATAAATATTTATTTCAATTGTTTTAAGCTATCTTTTTTAGGCATGGTTTTGCCATGTCAACGGAAAAAGTATTTGATGTGCTATAACTGGAAGTGAGTAAAGTAATACAGACAGTGAGACAGAGGTAGGATGAGGTTTTTGTCCTTCGTGTGTTTTTACGGTGTGAGTACAGAGAAGGAAACGTTAGCAGAAGTGAGACGATGCTTAGAGTGAAGCTTGAAGCTTGTCTCAAGTTCTTCACAAACTCCTGATAATAAAACCTGAGGCCGCCTGGGAGCAACGATCACATTTATGTTAGTAAATATAAAATGCTAATAATAACAGTAATAACGTTATATATTAAAAATAGTTTTCTGGTTACCCTGGTAAAGGTTTATATCATTAGCTTAGCTAGAAGAACATGTCCACATGTTATTAAATAAAGAACGAGACCTAACGCAGCACAGCCTTACAGAACAATATCACTTCTTCTACTTCCACTGTTACAGACTAACGAAACTATCAAAATCAGCTCAGTTCACTTTAACTCTATGTGCTTTGCTCCCTTTTATTACTTCCTTTGGCCTCAGTATTCTTGGTTATGAAACGTAATGGTACCATATTAATTATTCATTATTATTTAAAAAACGAATTTCACAAATAATAATGAATAATTAATATGGTTATTCTTTTAACAACTCATGACCCCGCCCCCTCACTGCAAATCTTTAACACTGTTTACATTTTTATTAATTACATGTGGGCGTGTCCACCCAGCAATCACAAATTCTTAGAAATCAGGTCTATAATTAGAAAGGTCTCCGCCCGTCTTCATGTCTCCTCGTGCGTCCCGTCTTCACGCCTCCTTACCACCGGAGTCCAGCGGGAACGTGTTCACCCACCGCTGCGTGCGAGCGCGACACTGCTGCCAGTCGTACAGAGGGCGGTACCCGAAGTGCTGCAGGGCCTTGTCGGAGCACACGGTGAAGGAGGTGGCGGCGATGGCCAGCGTGTAGCGGTTCAACATAGGCGTGAAGTTGTACACGGGCTTCAGCAGCCAGTGCAGCAGCTCGTTAAAGCACGCCATCATCCAGAGCACGAAGTGCGGCAGGCGCAGGGACCGGAAGTTAAACGCAGACAGGAACTGCATGTTGAACTCCTCGTAGCTCTTGTAGGGAGACTCGTCATAGCAGAAGTACACTTCGCCACCGAGCCGCTCGGGTTGCTCGCGTAAAGCACGCGCTGCCAACACGTGCATCCAGGCTACGTTTCCTGTCAAAACAGAAAGATTAACACCAGGCTGCTGAGTTACTCTGATTCAAAACACGCAGCATCAGATCAAAAGTATTAATCCGTTCCGCACAGACATGCAAGAGGAACACAGTTTTATAATAAAACATGTGCGGCTGCTCTTATGTCTACTATTAGTTAGCTTCCTTTCAGGTCTTTAGGCATGCACAGATGTGACAGCTCCAAAGAAATAATGTCTAATGTTCATTCAGACGAGGTTGGATTGTTGGTCGGTGTGAGACAGGACTGTCCCCGCTAGAAAGACTGAAGTGTAGAACAGTAAGAGAGTCCTGATCTGATCGACTTCTGAATAACGTGCTGTTGAAATCCTCATAAGGCTCTTCATAATCTCGGTTATTAAGAAGGAGAATAAAAGGATGAAATAATGGTTCATGTCTGTGTATAATAACGGAGGATAAAAGTAAATATACTTGACCGCATGTGTACTCGGGAATAAACAGAGATGAAGAGGAGCTTTTTGAAAAAAGTCATTAACCACACAGACAGATTTCGACGCATTACTGATGGGCGGGCTGTAGATAAACACAAATATGTATTCATTCACGCAGGTTCTTTGGAGGAGTCTAAGCCATGTTTTAGGGTGATTTCACACTTGGTGGAATTTATTCTTCCTCCAAGGTAAATGTTTTAGCAGGTTTTTGTGCTGAAATCATCTCAAACCTCGCTGTCTAGACCGGACTTCTATCCTCAGATGAACTACAGATCATCTTACAGCATGCTCTGTCAGGGGGTAAAACAGGACAAAAAGAAGACCTTGACACCGCTTCCGTGTAGACTGATGTGTAAAGCGTGTTGTGGAGAGAGACGTACAGTATGGAAGCAGAGCTGGGAGTCAGAAATCTGCTCTAACATCAGGCCAGAGGTGAGTCACATTGGCTCTGATGCTGATGCTAGAAGTTTTAAGCAACAGGGTTTTATTACGGTGCCTTTCTATTTTCATCGTCTGACTCATTGCGTAATAATCTCAGGGTCGCACTCGGGGCCAGAACCAGAACACACAGACCTGCTCCGCAGACTTCTGCACCGCTCGAATAAGCACACATGTTGTTTATATTTCAGAAGAGGAATGAGTAAACACACACACACACATACACACAAATCTGCAAATATAGAAAATAATAAAAACCATAACTGTAGCCCTATTAAGCCAATCTTCTCTTTTTATGATTTTTTTCCACCCATTCATCCATGGAATCGTCTCTCGTTCTGAGATTCCAGATAACAGAGGACTGCAATCCATCAGATCTCCACCAGATCAAAGTCAGCTGCTGTCTGAGATATTCGTGGGACATCCTGCACATTACACTGAAAGTCGTTCCATCGGCTTCATCCTGCCTGTCATTAGATACATCAAGGTGGAACTTCTGTTCATGAAGTACATCATGGTGGAACTTGAGGTATGTTTCAGCTCCAGATTAGATAGCGTCACTCAGGCATCATGAGTTTCCACCAGGGAATTTCCTGTCACACAACCTGTCAGGGTTTTCTGACATTGCGTGAAGCTTTCCACGCCTCTACCTCTGACATCTCTCTTTGTTCCATGTCCATAAAACAGCCCCCCTCCGTTGCACTTCCTAATTCCTATGCTAATTCTTCCTATGGCTCGCTGGAACCCTTTTGTTTTTGTTTCCATACAACATATGAAAACATACGAGTGTATACAAGCTGTTTGTACTGCTGGGAGAGAGGGACACACACATACACACACACACACACACTCACTCATGTACTGGCTGGAAAGTGTATTGAGGCGCGGCAGAGACTTCAAACTATTCTTATGTCATTTTTATACCACAACCATGAAGCAAAACAGATCCACCCTGATGCTGAAGGTCAGGAAAGCACCCGACTCGGCTCCAGACTCCCCAGCACACACACACTGTGTCCTTCAAACGACTACACTTCCCAAGTCAGGTGTTTAAAGGTTTTACTGCAACAGTATCTGTCTGGACTCGTCATTCACCACACGCAGGAGGAAGACATTTGAAGCCACTACAGTTCAGGGATGACGTCTAAAAAAGAAACACAGCAACGTTTGGAGGCAATTTAATCTCTGGCGGCCATGTTTGATGGCACTGGAGGGCAACTTTCTAACCAAATCCCCAAATTCTTCTGACGCTTAAAGGCCATCTTCGTGTTTTCAATGCCCCACTGTTTTTCCAAACCATTGGTGATCGTGGCCCTTAACTATGAGCTGTTTGGTCAACTTTTGTGATGATGTCACGGGTAAGGTTTCCTTCCTTCTGATGACTCTTCCATGCAGATCATGTTAGTGCGTGCACGTCTGCAGAGTAAAACCACGAGTGCTGCATCAACTAAACTGCTATCTCATGACAGGGTTTTGTGTTTCGTTTCTGCTCAGCATGCAGACAGCTCCACCTGAGAGTTTTCTTCGTCTTTCAGAATGTCTATGTTTTACTTTAAATGCCAGCTCTTTATGAAACTTCCATTCGATGAAAGCGAAATCGTGTGCTGGAAATCATGGTGCACGTGATGAAGATCCAGACCTCGGTGTTCTCATGGCACAAAGCAGGTTGTAGTTCTGCAGACTGCTTTGAGAATTCAGTAAAGTTAATAACCAAAAGGTTTGCATCACGAATGCGGAAAAGGGTCCGAAACTATCAAACACTCGCTTCAAGTGCTTTATGATGTGGCTTTCTATAAACACACACACACACACACACACACACAAAGAGAGGATGAATCACTTCCTCTGCAGCGTCTGACTCTAAAGAGTGACACGACCTGATATGAAAGCTGAACTTATTGTGTGTGTGTGTGTGTGTGTGTGTGTGTGTGTGTGTGTGGGTGTGTGTGCGCGTTATACCGTTAGGCTAGCCAGGAGACTGTTAGCAACATTATCATCTTGGTTGACCTGGGGTTAGCGTAGCATTTGGTTAAACCTTTTACCTGCATAAACGCGGCCGTGCTCAGTGTCCTGTGGAACTCCTTTAAGGAGCCAGCCGCCGGTGCGAACGCCCATCATGTAGAACTCCTTCATCAGCTGGTGGTTTTCACCGTAAATCCCTGTGGGACGCAGAGCGCATGTGTGGAGAGACGCACCGCCCGCAACCTGCACACACAGAAAACCACAAGGAGCAAATCAACACCAGGCAGGAATCAACAGTGTGTGTGTGTGTGTGTGTGTGTGTGCTCATGTAATTGCTGTTAATTATTTTCCCCTAACAGTGTTTTATTCCTTTTACACTTCAGCAACCTATATTTACAACAAAGAAATATAGTTGCAAGCATTGTTGAGCGAGCGGGCCCAAGCACCGTCGCCACCGCTGCCCAGACACACCACACAACCTGGAATGCTGGAAATAAGGCATCGCACTATGATGTCACTTAATATGATGTCACTCATATTGAGCTTCTTAAGGTTACCATTATAACATAATATATAAAATATACAGGAGTTGGACAATTAGTATTAGTATGGTGTAGGGCCTCCTTTTGCGGCCAATACAGCATCAATTCATCTTAGGGATGACAGATACAAGTCCTGCACAGTGTCCAGGGGGATTTTGAGCCGTTCTTCTTGCAGAATAGTGTCCAGGTCACTACGTGATGCTGGTGGAGGAAAACGTTTCCTGACTCGCTCTTCCAAAACACCCCAAAGTGGCTCAATAATATTTAGATCTGGTGACTGTGCAGGCCATGGGAGATGATCAACAAATCACTCTGTCACCAGTCTTGCTGTGTGTTGGTGTATTATCATCCTGATACACAGCACCACCTCCAGGATACAATGTTTGATCCATTGGGTGAACACATGGTCCTCCAGAACGGTTCGGTAGTCCTTGGCAGTGACGCGCCCATCTAGCACAAGTATCAGGCCTATAGGGAATGTCATGATATTGCAGCCCAACCCATCACTGATCCACCCTCATGCTTCTTGGCATGCAACAGTCTGGGTGGTACGCTTCTTTGGGGCTTCTCCACACAGTAACTCTCCGGAATGAGGGAAAGACAGTGAAGGTGGACTCATCAGAGAACAATACATGTTCCACATTGTCCACAGCCCAAGATTTTCACTGCTGGCACCATTGAAACCAACAGTTCGAAACCGACATTGAAATCGGCATTGGCACGAGTGACGAGGTTTGGCTATAGCAGCCCGGCCATGTACATTGACCCTGTGGAGCTCCAGACCAACAGTTATGGTGGAAACAGGAGAGTTGAGGTGCACATTTAATTCTGCAGTGAGCTGGGCAGCTGTGGTTTTATGTTTTTTGGCACCCGGACATCCCTTTCAGACAGCTTCCTCTTGCGTCCACAGTTACTCCTGTTGGATGTGGTTCGTCCTTCTTGGTGATATGCTGACGTTACCCTGGATACTGTGGCTCTTGATACATCTCAAAGACTTGCTGTCATGGTCACAGATGCGCCAGCGAGACGCGCACCAACAATTTGTTCTCTTCTGAACTTTTATCAATATCTTACGCAAAACTGTGCTATTACTCTGATAGAAGATTAGACTATTAGAGCTGCCTGTTACAGAGAATAAATCAACACCTTCTGACCAATCAGAGCGCAGAACCTCGCTGTGGTGTAAAGTACAGTATTTAATGAGAGTGTGTAAGATAAATAACAGTAATATTTAGGATGAACGATGGACACGCCTCTGGCAGGAGAAACCAAGAACAGCTTGAGTGCTGACTGTTTTGTTCATAAAGCCGTCAGTGATGATGAATAAATCTGTTAGACATACTGCGTAAATCAAAACTCTGCGCCTGTAGGGAACAGACGGATAATTACATAATCCTGTTAGGACCGGCTGAGGAGAGCGTTGTGGATCTGATTAGCTCACATGGTGACGGGGAATTGGAATGTTGAAGGCGGCATCAGTGACATGAGGAAGACTGAGGAGATTCTCCGTCCTCCACACACACACACACACACACACACTCACACACACACACACACACACACACACACACACACAATGAGAAAAAATGTCCTTCAGGGAAGCTATAAATTATGTCTCCTTCTACCTAAAACAGCATTACCTTGTTACCAGGAGAAAGATCTCATTTACGAGAACGCGTCTCTGGATTGTGAGGACGTCAGGAGGAGGAGCAGGAGAGGAACCCAGTGTTTGTACAGAGGATCCAAAAGATTCCCGAGCGAACACACAAACCTGTCATTAGTGACCTCTCTTTCATTAAACACTTTTGGCCAAAACACAGAAATTTGTGTGCCAAAGAAGCTTCTTCTGATGTTTATGCAACATGGAATCTTTCTTCCGTAAAAACTTTTGGAGAGATGATTTTATTTGTGTCCCAAACATGGCCATTTGTCAGCGTTACACTGTCTCGCTTCAACGTTTCGCTGTATGAAAAATGGTGTGTGAATTAAAACCAAAAATGAAAAATGATTCTTGGTGTGAATCTAGTTCTGTGTGTGTGTGTGTGTGTGTGTTGAAGTCAGTGTAGTGATACATG
>JAQMYL010000008.1:541478-556573 GCA_030014365.1 Clarias pachynema | reverse complement strand
ATATATATATATATATAGATATATATATATATTGGTATGAGATTAAACATACATGTCTTTTTTTATTCTCTGTGTATTAACTATTTTGTTAGCCTTATTAAATGTTTCACTATAAAAAAATATTTAATCAAACATTAATGGCTTTCCTAACATAAATAAATAAATAAATAAATAAATAAATAAATAAATAAATGGCACCAGTGGCCTTCATAAAAACTTAAAAAGACTCCTCAGAGGACAGTCTCTCTCTCACACCTCTCTACGCTGACAGGAAGTAAATGATGAAAGTTTTGTTCGTGTCTGAAGTGGACAGGAAGTAACACACGCCGCATTACTGACGTGAGTCTTTCTGAGACAGGCGTCCGCTATGTGTTGAAAACACTGAGGTGTTGTAAAGTTGCCAATTAAATATCACACACTTTAATTGCTGCTTGTGGAAGCTACTGTACTTCTGTAGCGACTTCAGGACAGAACGTAATCATTATGTTGCAATAAAACTGGAGAAATGTTCGTTTCAGTGAGCGATGCTGTAACAGATGTCTCTGGATTATTCAACCGTATTTCACAAACCGCTGTACTCACCTCTAACTTCCCCTTCTTCTGTTTCCTGCCGTGCTCCTGCTTCTGTTTTTTCGGCGGGTGAAGCTCCACGTTCTCTTTATCTTTCTTAGTCCTCTTTTTATTCTTCGCTTTCTCCACGGATTCGTCCCTCTTGAACGAGCCTCTGCGTTTGGAAGCGGGGCTGAAGGTACGCGCCTCGGCCGAATCTCCGGCCTCGTCCCCGACGAGCCCCATGCCGTGGAGCTCCGGCGTGTCCGCCCGAGCGTCCCCGATGATCTCCTCCGGAGCCTCCTGGACGCAGTGCTGATTGAAGTCTGTGGGGAGCAACACCGCGGCGTCCGGTTTCGTCCTCTTCTTATCTCCGGCGGCGAATGCAGGAGAAACAGGAGGAATGTGGAGAGCTGTGGACTTGGAGTAGTTGTGCTCTTGGAGGACGAGCATTCCGACCAGGTCGTACAGGAGAGTCTGTGCGTCTTCAACGTCCAGTTTGTGTTCTTCGGCCTCGTCTGATGTCTCCGTCTCCTCCGAGTCGACGGCATCATCCATGTCCATCTCGGCGGCCACGTGGGCCAGCACGGACAGATCGGGCGTGGACGCAGAGGCTAGCTGCAGCAGACTGGACGCTCCGAGCTGCTCCCTGAGCTTCAGTCTCTGCTCCAGAAGCTCGTCTTCATCATAATCGTACTCATCCTCCTCCAGCAGCGAGGGCGTGGAGGGAGCGGACGAACTGACGGTCCGAGGCCTGCCTCGTGGACGCCCTTTCTGATTGGGCGTAGTCGAGATGGGGGCGGGCTCTTCGTAGGCCACCCGGACCAGAGAGGCATGGTCCAGCGGAAGGTTCTGGACCGTGAGACAGACAGGTGTCGGAGGAGTTCTCGGGGATTCTTTGCCTCGTCTGGAAGGAGACTTGACAGGAGTGGTCTGTGGGGACGGAGAGCGTTTCCTGGGTTCCTCCAGACGCAGCGAGCGGACAGGAGGAGGGACCGTGAGGACCGAGGTGGGCGAGGCCGACGGGGGTGCGGCCTTGGTTGGGCGCGAAGCAAAAGGGCGGAGCATCGGGGCAGGTTTGGCGGTCGGGGTCGGAGCGACCGTGGTGGGTGACGCTGAAATGAGCTGATCCGGTGGGAGGGATTTAACCGGAGAGAGGAGGAGAGATGGAGAAGCGGCGGAGGAGGTGGAGGAGGGAGAGAGGGGTGCAGCAGGGACGTGGACGGAGGGTTTGGTTTCGCTCTCCTCCATGGAGAAGGACACGGTCTTGCGGCGCTTCTTCAGAGGAGGCAGGATGGGAGAAGACGGACGAGGACAAGGAGGAGACGGCGGCCGGTGATCCTCAGACGCAGCAGGGGCCGTCTTATTTTCTGGAACATAAAATAAACAAACAAATACAGCAGTCACAAACTACAGAAAGTAAAAACTGTTCTTTACTATGTGAAAAAAAAAACTAGAACTAATCTCGATCAAATGTTAAATAACTCCGTAGTAAAATTTTACCTTAGTAAAAAAATAAATAAATAAATAATTAAATGTGTGAGAATAAAACAAACACCAAAAAAGATTTACTTAACCAAACATATAAATCTGATGGTGTTTTAAAAGACGTCTCTGGACTGAAGTGTATTAGTTTTTATTAGGGCTGTGTGATGAACGTTCGTGGCTGACCTGCTTTGACCTCAGCATCACCCGGCATAGAAACAGCCACAGCAGGCGTCTCCCCGACACTCGTCTTCTCCCTGTGACGCAAGAACAGAAAAATAAATAAATAAATGTGCCGATTAACTGAAACTGTCTCCTGCGGGCGCTCTAATCAGGAGCGGAGATGTCAAACTAATACACACTTCTCCTTCTCTGTGGCGACGCTGTCCATCGTCGATTCGTCCATCGTGTCCAGGGCCTCGCTCTCGTCCGCAGGCTCCAGCTCCTCCTCGTCCTCCTCATCTGAAGACGAAGATGATGACGAGGAGGAAGAGGAGGAGGACAAGCTGTCGGATGAAGAGGACAGGCTCTTGTCATCGCTGTCCGCACTGAGGGCTTCGTCTGGGGAGACAAGAAAATACCGAAAACAAAAAAACATATATATTACACTTTGATAAAACCTTCATAAGTTGGGTATAAATAAACCCGGAACGCTGCTCACCCTCGGACTCGTCCTTCTCGCTATCATCTTCATCCTCCTCCTGAACACAGTGAAACGTTAACATGCTAATAACTCTTCTACACGTTAATAACAGCAAACTAACACTTCAGACAGAATAAAGGATCAAACTGATTTATACAGAGCATCACTGCCATCTAGTGTTCACACCATGCAACGACACCGAACGTTTCTTTGCCGATCTAATTAAAACTATACAATGACATAGATTCAAACAGTTCTTTTAATTCTGTAAAGCTGCTTTATGACAATGACAATTGTTAAAAGCGCTAAACAAATAAAATTTAGTTGAATTGAACATCGCCAAAAGTATGTGCACCTCTGACCTCCAAACACTGTCTGGCACAGAACTTCTCTGTGCGCTGTACCATTAAAGCACACCTTCACTGGAATGAAAAGTAACGAAACCCTTTTCCACCATGATGAGGTCCACAAAATCAGCTCCGTGAAGACACAGTGTGGTTTTTGTGCGAGTTTGTTGGAGTGGAAGAACTCGAGTGAGAGTCTCAACATCAGCGTCTGAGCTCACGGACACGCATGTAGCGTGTGTGAATGAACACAAATCCACACGCACACACGAAATCTAGTTAAAATCCTTGGCAGATACCAATTTCAGAAGAAATCTGGCACAAAATACAGGGAATTTTCTCATCATCCATTTGCCTTAGGCATTGCTGTAATACAATTTAAGATTGCACTTAGTTTACACATTGGTCAAAAGTCAGACCTTCTAAGATTAAAACTGATATAGATACCACATGTGACAGATGCACGCAGGCTCCTGCAACTCTGCTGCATATTCTCTGGCACCAGTTCTACAGATTTCCAACCTCCTCCTCAACGTCAGCAAGACAAAGGAGTTGATTGTGGACTTCAGCACTAAGCAGGAGAGGAGCCACCAGACCCCCATCATCAACAGGAGCGCAGTAGAGAGAGTGGACACAGTGTCAGATACCTCGATGTTCACATCATGCAGGACCTGTCATGGTCCTGTCACATCAACACCGTGGTGAAAAAGGCCCGGCAGCTCCTCTACCACCTCAGACGCTTGAGAGACTTAAGACTGCCCTCCAAGGTGCTCAGGATCGTTCCTGAGCTCTACACAGGGTGGTGAGATCAGCTGAGCACATCATCCGCACCGAGCTCCCTGACCTGCACTCGATCTACAGCAAGCGGTGCTGGACCAAGGCCAGGAAGATGGTGAAGGACCCCAACAATGGACTGTTCTCTCTGTTGGGGTCAGGAAAGCGATTCCGCTCCCTGAAGGCCAACACAGAGAGACTGAGGAGGAGCTTCTTCCCGTAGGTGACATGATCTCTAAATCAGAACACCACACAGGACTAAAAACATCCTATTTTTGCACACTGCACTTTATGGACATTGCTCACACCCGACATTTATGGTCCATTTATGGACATTATACATTTGAACTTTCATGCACATTTGCACTCACTCTGGACATTTTTCCATATTTGTACAGCCTTTATTGTATATTTGTACAGCTAAGTTTTAAAAAAAATATTTTTATATCCTATATTTTATATGTTGTTCTAAGTTTTTCTATATTTTATTCTCATTCCATTCCCTAATTTATTTATTATTGATTATTTATTTTTAAGATCACAAGCGATCGTATAAGCATTTCACTGCATATCATACTTTGTATGACTGTGTATGTGACAAATAAAATTTTTATTTGATTTGAAATATGTTTTGGACTTGGCCAAGACTTTACTTGTTCTGGACCAATATTTTTGAGACCTTTTCTGGACTATGTGGAGAGGTAGTACAGCCCCACTAAACACTAGTTTTAGCCACAGAAAAAAATGGCCTTCTGTTCTCTTTTGGCTAGGAGACTGATACTGATTAAATGGAAAGACTCGAAATCACCGACATTTAGCCACTGGATAAGGAAAGTGATGTACCATTTCAAGCTGGACGAAAATTAGGTATACAGTTAGAGGGTCTACTGGCACATTTTATAATATCTGGGAACCTTTCTTAATTTTTGTTATATGAACGCAAATTATATGGCATTGTAAAGAAAGGCTGTGGGGACGATTACTTATGCTATTTGTTTTTTCATGGGCATCTGATTGGTATGGTCTCCTTATATTTATGGGGGGGGGGGGGGGTTTCTATTTTGCTGTGTTTTCTTTAGTTCTTTCTGTATAGTTGGAAAAATAAATAAATAAAAAAAGAAAGAAATCGTTTACAGAAGACAGATAGATCGATATAAATTCCCCCTTTTTCCTGGAATGTGACAACAGTTGCAAAGGTTGTGATGGACAGGGGTGCACATATTCTTAACTGCATGGTGTATCAAACTCACAAGAAACTTCAGAACTTCCTGCAAAGTCGTAATACAGCAGACTGTATTTTTGTTGTATAAGTCTGATTCTGACCAATCAGGAGAAAGTAAAAAACATAAATAAATAAAAATAAAAATTAAGGAAAAAAAAAAAAAAAAAAAAAAAAAAGCATGGTGTGAACTGATAAATCTGAGCCTATACCACACACACCTTTTCGGAAGACGACTCGTCAGACGTCTCCTCTCCTTCACTGTCCAGGTCGTAAGGTTTACGTCGTTTGGGTCTTTTCCTCCTCTGTACTGCGTCTCTCTCAGCCGCTCGGGTCACCTCGGGTCGGCTCGCGTTGTCAGACACTTTACCCTGATACGAGTCTGAGAGCACACACACACACACACACACACACACACACACACACACACACACACACACACACACAAAGAAACCAGTTTAGAGCTCAACAGGATACTGTGTACACACTGTGCTCACTCTTAAACCATGTTTCACTTCTAATACAGTGTTAATATCGAAAGGAGACCAATTGTGTAACCACCTACGCTTTAACAAGAAATGGTACAAAAAGTCGTGATTTGCGAGTTTTACACATCATAGGTCTTTTCCACTACTTTAGGTGGTTTTCCTGATTTCCTTAAGCATCTTTGCTTTTTTTTTTTTAACCACCCTGATGCTCCAGGAAACCAACAAAAAATAAAACTCAGTGTTTGCATTTTTCAACTTGACAGGAAATCCACGTACACTGTCAATCATCTCCCAAACAATCAGATTACAAGCTGAGGTTCAACCAAAGGCAAAGTGTTCAACTACACATGACGATCTGTTTACGACAGTCAGGTCACACAGGCAGCGCAGACTCTCTTCATTTTATGCCTTCGAAGCAAAAACCGAGCGCTCCTCTGACCTAGACGGAGCTTGAGGGTTCAGGAAACCAGACACACACTGAACATTGAGTTTATACTCGTCTAAAGTGCTTTTGTTTCCTTTCAGCAACACGGATGTTCAAATATAGAAGTTACTAAATACACGGTGAGAATCAGCTGGATTTGTGGTATCTGTGCCAGTATCGCGTAAAGAAGCCTGAACATTTCACCTTCATCCTCCTCGTCTGGTGGAGTTGAAGGTCTGACTCGCTTCAGTGACTCGTCCTCTTCCAGCTCCTGAGGCTCTTTTCTTTTCACCTGCAAAATAAACGCCACAGTTAACACAGGCACGGCACACAGGCAGCCTGGCTTCACACCTACTGTTTTATAGAGCACAATAAAACTCTTTGCATTTAATGTAAAGAAACATGTATCTGTATGCCAGGTGAAAGAACACATGCAACCTTGAACGAAGGCAGACGCAGCGCCCCGCGCAGAGAGAACCCTTCCATGCCGCCGCTCTTGGCCCAGTCCACCAGAGACATCAAGGGTTCGCGTGGCCGGCTGGTCATCGTCGTCGTCGTCTTCTCCTCCTTCTTCTCCTCGTCACGCACCACCGACACGGCCCTCATCGCCGTCTGGAACGGCTGAAAGGAAAAAATAAAAAAGAAGAGGTGGATTATGGCAAAGTGTGTAAAACTTTTTTTAAAATTTATTTTATACAGCACAGCAGAGAAAATCAAACGCATCCATATACATCGCAAAGGGGACAGATGCACTGCGCAGTCTGTATATGTAAAGAGTCGCTGAGTCAGAATTAGCCACGCCCACAAAACTCAAACTCTGAGAGCGCGGCCAGAGAGCGGCATGCTTTAAGACTTACAGTAAGGCAATTCGGTCACTGCAGCGCATCAGCTAACAGAGACACACACTACCGTTTCTGCCTTTTACAGGGCGCCATTACTTTTGTCCTGAATGAACGTCTAGCCTTGTTTGGCGTGATTTATCGATCTGTTTCCGCTCAAGTCATTAGTACAACACAAGTTAAGTTATGTACTGTAAAATGTTGTGCATCTTAAATAAATAAGATGATTTCGCATAACCCGAATATGAAATCAAAGAATCTCGTTAATGATTATCTTATTTAAATATCAAACATGGTTTATGTTAATGAGTCTCCTTATATGGAATTTTACAAACGAAAATGAAGATGTTACACACAAGTGATCTAGAGTTAAGAATCTGGTCTCACCTTGGCCTTCCTCTCTTTACGCTCCCACCACTCGTCGAAGGTCCCGAAGGCGACGTTCTCCACCATCTTTCGGTTCAGGTCCCTCTGCATGATGTTCTTCATCTCGTCTATGAGAGCGGAGAGAACCAACTGGACCGTGGCCTCGTGAGGGTTCTGAACCATCATGGGCATGGGGTACTGTTCGCCGTCTACGCCTGGCACGGCGCCGTATGTCGGGGGCGGGTAATGGGAGGGGTAGTGCTGGGGCATGACGTGAGGCGGCCACGGGGAGTGAGTGGGCGGCGGCATGGCATGGGGGTGGTGAGGGGGCAGCTGAGAGGCATGAGGGTCCGGGTACGGGTACGCGGGCAGGTGAGGAGGCATGTAGCGGTGGTCCTGGTCGTAGTGGTTCCCTGCAGCTCCGTCTTGGTCCATGTAGGAGTGGTGGGGGTGCGGCGCGTGTGGGGGAGGGGGCAGAGAGTGAAGGTGGTAAGAGGGCGGGTACTCCGAGCCGGGTGTGTGCTTTTCCCGCAGCTGGTGCAGACGGCTGAGCATGTGCGCCTGCATCTGGAAGGACGTGCCTGCGTACTGGCTCATCAGCTCCACGGAGTTGGCGTAGTCGTACAAGTGGGGTGCCATGGGGTACTCCGGGTGGAGCTCCATATGTGGCATGGGAGGGGGCACGCCCGGGGGAGGAGGTGGGGGCTGGAGAGAGAAGCCAGGTGGGGGAGGAGGCGGGAGGTGCGGAGGATAGGAGGGCATGTGAGGGAGCGCCATGGAGGCGCCGAAGTGCTGCGTGCTGTCTGGGGGCGACCCGGACGAGGGGTCGGCGCTCTGAGAGGGCAGGGCCGACTGGGATGACGGGGCGGGGGAGGACGACGACGAGGCGTGGTGCTGCGTTACTGTGGCGATGCCACCGCCACCGCCATCATCTTCGTCAGAGATCTCCATGTCTTCTCCAGAGGAATGAGGGGACGGCTGAAAGACGAGGAGGTGGAGATGATTAAAGCCAGACAAACAACACATCAATCCCACAATGCAATGCATCGTACGGGAAACTGATTCACAAGAACTACGGGTCAGATATTTTACTGCTCATAAAACACGAGACAAAACAGAAACGAGAAAAGTGAACCTATCATAAACTACACTGACCGTATTAAACTGCACTCACCGGTTGTTCTCCGTTGTAGGTAGGAGGTGTGTGTGCACCTGTAACCTTCTGCGTGTCAGACGGCAGGTGTTCCTCGTGCACAAGGACCTGCTGAACCTGCGCCGTCTCCGACAGCGATACGGAGGCGGCGAAGGAGGCCGTGTCTGTGGGACTTTTCCTAGCTTCTCCTCCCCCTGGTGGAGCCGTCTGTTTTCTCAGCCTGCTCCTCCTGTCTATTCTCCTCTGCTGTGCTCCGTCCATCTCCCTGTCTCCACCCTCTTCCCTCGGCTTCCTTGAGCCTCCTTGTGCTCCTTCGTCTTTCTTTTCTTCGTCCTCGTCGTCGGAGGCGAGGAAGGAGAATTTGGATTTCTGCTCCTTTAACAGCATCTCAATTCGCGAGTCCAAACTGCTGCAGTGGTGAACAAACGGGAGGCTCTCATTGGTGGAGTCCGGCTCCGGGGAGGAGGAGTCTCGCAGCGCGTGTGGCGGGGAGAGGGACGCTGTGGAGGAGGGGTGGTGGTGAGGCAAAGAGGTGGAGGATGGTGATGTGGATGAGGAAGGAACAGAGGCGTGGGGCGGGGAGGAGGGTGGGGGGGTGCGCGGGGGCTGAGGTGGGGTGCTGGGACGTCGTTTGGGTTTACTCCATTGCTCCTCCCTGACTGGACTCTCCTGCCCGAAGTCTAGCGAGCTCAGAGTTTCAGCCACTGCCGCCGCGATGACAGAGGCAGGAGGAAGAGGAGGCGGTGGAGGAGGAGGCGGAGGGTGGAGCGGTGCATGGTGGGATCGATAATCGTTATCACCACTTGCGCTTGGCCTGTCTCCTGACCTGAAGGGGGGAGACGGCTCCAGACGGGACGAAGACGGAGCGTCGTGAGTCGGCAGCTCTGTAGCCGGATTGTATGCTCCGTATGAGGCGGGTGGAGGAGACATGCTGTTGGAGGAGCGATGGCTGGAGTTAGTGTGTCCTCTGTATCGTGGGTCGGAGCTGTTGGCGAAATCCCCCCCCTCCCGGTCCCTGCTGTCCCTCCTCCGCCCATGGTGGTTGTGCGAATGGTGGTGGTTTCGGTGCCTTCCGTGCTCCCTCGAGGCCGAGTTCTCCCTTCGATACGACCTGCTGTCCCGCTCCTCCCGGTGCGAGTGGTGCGAATGATAGGACGACTTGGATGAGGAGTTCGCGTCCTGTTGGTGGTGATAAGAAGAACGTCGAGACGCTCCATAGCGCCCTCCAGAGTCTCGTTCTCGCTCCCTGTCTCTGTCTCTCTGCCCCCGGTCTCGGTCCCGCTCCCTGTCCCGCTCTCGTTCGGCCACAGGCGGAGACTCGTACAGGGAACCCGAGGGGGGCATGTGAGGGTGAGGGGGCATGTGCATGCCAGCAGCACCGGCGTTGTGATACGGGGGGTAACAGGGGACAGGAGGTGGAGGAGGAAACCCGGCCCGACCCCGCTGGTACGCTGTGGGATCTTGTGGAGGAACTCCGTGAGGCTCGTCGTAATAGCGAGACTTGAACCCGGACGAGGACGAAACGGCGGACGAAGAGCAAGAAGATGATGGGATCATGTCCTGCGCGGGGAAACCGCTGCCAAACGCTCCGTGCCTGAAAAACATACAGGAAATCGTTCAGAGCGCTGTCCTTCGGCATATGGGCATGAAAAGTGTACAGAATGACATGTTCGGGTAAGTAATGGCACCCACCTGCCCCCAGAGTATCCTGAATCCTGGGAAAAGGGTGTTCCAGAGCGTGAGGTGTACGGCGTTCCACCTCCCTGCGAGGAGCACGAGGAGCCGGGGGTGTACGTCCCACTGAGGGTGGGCGGAGGTGTGTCCAGGCGCTGCTCTGGAAATCCGGTGTCCACAGAGCATGGAGTGGTGCTGCCAAGAGGAGGGACAGGCACCTGATCGGTAGAGAGCTTCCGCCTGATATCAGACGACTGAGGCACAGAGAGAGGAAAGGGGAGGGGGGGCGGTGGAGGCAGGGCTTAATTAGTGCATTAAGAAAATAAAAAGAATAATCTCATGGAAGTGTTAGATGTTTTTTGCACTATCGGTTATATAAACGCAATTAGGCTAAATAACCCAAATGTAAAGTACTGGCCATGTGTGGGGTGCATGTGGGGTGTGTGTGGGGTGTGTGCTCACAGTGTCGGGCTGCGCTGGAGCAGGGGGCTGAAACTTCTCGCTCAGGGCTTTTCCCCCTGTGGGTACAGTCTGAGGTGTGTACGATCCACTAACGATCAGGTCGTAGTACTTCGTCCTCTGCTGGCCTACACACACACATCACAGTTATACCACAGTGAGTGCTGCCATTACAATCCCACATCATAACATAAACCTGTCTATGAGAACATTTACAACAAATTATTACTACTGAGAAATAGCAAGGGTGAGACAATTAACTTAATTTTCAGAACGAATCATTACTATAGAAAGGACAACGTATTAAAGCAGGAAGCGTGTGATGTTGCAGCTGCACTCTGGTCGGAGCTGCTGTTCCAGAACACCTTCTGACCAATCGGAGTGCAGAACGCAGAGGCGTCGCGGGGTTAGGAACCAGAGTCAGTTTCAGAGCCGTAAAATATCATTTGCATTTGGGTTCAGTTTCCGCTCTGGTTTTAGTTTCATACCGATTCCATTTTAACCAGCACACACACAAAGAGAGACACGTACCTTTGATGTCGAGTTGTGCGTGAACGATGTTGCCCATGACGGAGGTGTTGTGCAGGTGCTTGACCGTGTCTTTGGCCCCTCTGGTGCTGGTGAAGAGGACGCGTGCCAAACCCAAGTGCTTCCGTGTCTTGGGGTGGAACAGAATCTCCATTTCCTCCACCTCACCAAATTTATTGCACATCTCTAACAGGAAGGGCTCTTTGATGTTGTCGTTCAGGCGAGCAAACGTCACTTCTTTGAGCGGGATGGGACCCACGTAGTACTCGTCCAGCTGTCCGGAGGGCAAGAGGGGAGAAAAGGGTCATCCCTTTAACTTAACAAACCTGATGTAACCCTCAGATATCATCAAAGATGAACAAGTGTCCAAAACGGCTGTATAACACTTAAGAAGCAAGAGAGATAAAAATAAAGAACGTGTAAAAGGATGGAGATGGTGCTAAATAAGTGCTCCAACAACTCCATAAATAAACGGGTTAACCAGTGTTTAATTTCCCAAATTTAAAAAAAAAAAAAAAAAAAAACATGTCATGACCGTTTCATTTCAGTTCCATTCAAACACACAACATTTTAAAATATTTAAACGACTTTAAGGACGTACCTTAAATTTGGGCAGAGGAAGTGTCATCTCCGTGTGTCTGGACCAGATTCGCCGAGGTCGGGGGTCACGTAACTCCCCCACAGGAGGAAACCCTGAGTCCTGAGTACCAACAAAGCACAAAAATATATCAATCATTTTCTTACAATAATGTATAAAATATGATTTGTTTTTTAAAATCTGACATGTGCATTAAATTAAACCCCAAACACACTATAAACATTTCACACCCTGAGCATCGAGTGTGCTGTTATCGGTGCTGAGAACATTCACACAGCTCACACACACTTCCTAAACGTGTTTATTCTCAGGTTTGGAAGTGTAAAGCGGTCTGCACTGCGTACCTGGACGCTGAAGTGAATCCCATCGTATCTGTAGATTTTCTGAGCGACCCTGCGGATGGCTGGGTCCTGGAGGAGTTTGTAGCTCTTCCATTGCAGGCTGAGAGTTCGCTGGGTGTCCGCCCCGCTGTCTGGATCCATGCTATTACTGCACACACACACACACACACACACAAACATACACACACAGGGAGTGAAGATGATCAGCCCGAGACACTGATGTGACAGCATGTGAGAACGGTGCAACTCTCAGAATTTATTAAGAACATTCAGTGTATAAACATCTTCCACAGACATGTTGGAGGACAGCATACGGCATTCTGCTAGCGGTGCCTGTGCTTAATCTCTACATAAAGAAAGTGGTGCGGCGGAGTGGTTTAGTGGTTCCTAAAGCAAAAAGACCAGCTTAAAAAGATTCAACTTTAACGCCATCACCACCATTTTCATTTCATACACATTTCTCTCCACATACACATGACAGGATGATTAGCACACTCACACTAGCTCAACACGAAGCACAGTGACGAGTGCAGAGGATTTCAGTGCCGCCTTAACTTGTGCTGGTCCACCTAAACCAATATGACAAGACACACTGTGTGTGTGTGTGTGTGTGTGTGTGTGTGTGTGTGTGTGTGCAGTTATGGTGTACATGTTTGAGAAGAGGTCGATCATCAGTGTTGCCAATAGCAACGGAAAGCAACATAGTCATCACGGGCATAAAACAATATCACTGATTCTCGTGGATAACAATCCTAGATCAGTCTGAAGAAACGGCAAGTCACATGACCACACAAACTCCGCCCACTTCCAAGCAAATTCATTCAAAAGCATTTTTAAAATCAAAAAAGGTCTGCGTGTATAAAGACTCGAACTGAAAACACAAACCATGAGTACTGCTGTAGTAATGACCACGCCCACCAGGGGCGGAGCATCTACACTACAATACACTAGAGAGATGCGTTTATTCAAAATTAATGAACTAAAAGTTTGCCTGAACGAGTTTCACAAAGCGGGAATCTCGATATGAGGAGAACCTGCAGCAGTGTTTCACAGCCAGCTCGCGTATTCATTTAGACATCACGTGACCCTGTAAAGACTGAGCGCTAAGCCTGTTTAGTAAATATTCACACACACACAAACCCTAACAAACACACACACAGAACGCTAGCACTGTATTAACTCACTCGGATGCGAATAAAGTGACATAAGAGATATAACTTTTTGTTTGCGCTCGCGCTCTGTCGTTAATAGTGACGTTCACGCGCAGACTCAGTGGTGTTAGCCGCATTAGCTCACCTCAGTTACCTCAGCTCACGGGCTTTAAAATAAACAACCTCTTCAATCGGCACATTAAATTTCAATTACCTGAGGTAAATCTAGTCCTTTTCGTGTAAACTCCGCCGGAATAAGTATAATTTTGTGTAAAGAAAAGCCAATGGAGACGCTGGCGGAACACAATTAGCATCATGCTAACAACAGTGCACGCGCTAAAGTGTTAGTCAGATTTCAGACTAAATAAAAATAAAACTAATTCAATTGACAAAGTCAAATAAAATAAAGCGCAATCAAAATTAAACACGCCGTAGAGTAATGTTACATTAATATTACTGTTGTTATTGTGAATACGTATATCGTTATCGCACTACATTTCATTTAAAGCGTTATGAGTGTGATTTTTCCGCTATAAGAGTATAAACACATACCTTTTTATTTAACTTCACTTCCGGTCAGGTTTCTAATCTTAAACTATTAAAATCCAGACCTGTGACATGATGCGCGAGCGCTCTGAGCTAACTGTGCTAGCGCGCGAGCGGTCAGGCCTACACTCCGCTCCGTCGGCCGGGGAAAAAAACACCAAACCCTGAGCGCTGAGGAAAACACGCAGTTTAACTCCGACTCAGGGCCACAGTCGCATCTTAGAAAGCGTCGCTTGAGTTCCGGTGCAAATCCGAAACCTCACAAACCTTTATATCTCACCTCTGAGCGCGGTTTAGTCAAAAACAGTGAATAATACAGAGCGCCGCCATGGCGTAACCAACCTGTACACCTCGCCTGTCCGCCATTACAGTCTGCATCACAGCACCGCCCTGCGCATTCACAGCCGCACTTTCCACGCCGCGCAGGAACCGTCAACCGATGATAGTTGATCTGTAAAGTGAGTTATAAACATGACAGAAACGTTCAATTCGCCAAAGTTTAAATAATTATCTATTCTATATATATATATTGACTAGGATAAATTATAGACGATAAAGATTTACTTTTCATTTTTATTCGACAGTAATATCAGCTGGGTGTAAAATGGCGAATGTGCTGTTGGGGGTGATAAATACGTCATGAGGTCAGGCAGCGGAACTGTAGCGCAGGCCAAGTTCAACAACAACAAACAACAACAGTGTAGTTCTAATAAATTATTACTTTTAATTATTGTGGCGACCACTTGCCGGGAGCAGCCAAAAGACCAACAACATTATTTTATTATTATTTTATTTGTCTGTTCCTCCTCAAAAATAATTTCCGATTTTTATCATTTAATTGGTGAAACTAATAAGATGTACTTTTTTTTATTAGATAGCATTTTTATATGATTTATAATTAATTAACATTTAAATATATTTAGTTTTGTAACTACAGCAAATTATTTGATTATTATCTGACTTTAATTTATAAACATTGCATTTTAACTCTGAGTGTTTTAGTTTATTTAGTGACTCGTCATGTTACTGTCACTCTCGAGCTACTTTTTATTATTGATTTATTCATTTATTTAGCTTTAAGTCAGGTTCAGGTGTAATTACTAAAACTGCGTGACGCACGAATGGAAAGCCATTGAGGCCAAAAGCGCGTCGAGTCGATCTGAAACCAAACGCTGTGGCGCACGCGCACACACACTCACACACTAACGTGTACTTAGTTAGGTTTACATCTGCATGTTTTGAGTAATGTTTCAGTTTATAGTAGAAACAATCAGTTAAGTTTGAAATCTTACTTTATACCTTTATTACAGGATTATAATAACATTAAACTAAATTCTCCTCCACATTACATCATCACAAACTTAACAGCTCATGTCTGTTAAAAGACATTAAGGCCTTGTTCACACGGGCGTTAAATTTTTGGATAAACGAACGCGCTCTGAACGTCCTAGACATTTATGTTGCGTTTTGTGGCGGCGCTCGATTGACTTCTACACTGGCGTTCGTTTGTCTCT
>JAQMYL010000008.1:519760-535962 GCA_030014365.1 Clarias pachynema | reverse complement strand
TTTTTGGACGCCTTCAGCATTCCTTTACAATGTAGAAAGAAATAAAAATCAGAAACCATCATGGAGTTAGAAAGTGACCCCAAACTTTATTATGAAACTTAAATTAAACTGGTATTATCTAAAGAGAATGACTATGAATAACACACAAACATTATATGCATACAATTTATCTGAAAAAAAAAAAAAAAAAAAGACACCTGTATATACAGTCAACACATACACACATAAAATATACACAGACCTTAAATTTTATTTATTCTTGTATAGATCTTGAACATGTGACCTTTATCACAATAGTGTGATTTATTCTATATTAATTTCACCTAATATATTTAGTAGATTTAACTCTCAGGGAATTTAACTTTTTAAAAAATAATAAAGGATGTTTTGCTGCCTCACTTTTGTTAGATAACATTAGACACCGGCGCAGGCGTGCTGTTGAGAGACCACAGGCTTTATTACATTATTAAATGAGTGAGAAGAGAATATTCTGATCACATCTAATCTCACTCACTCACTCATCTTCTATACCGCTTTATCCTGTATTCAGGGTCGCGGGGGCGGAGCCTATACCAGGAGACTTAGGGCACGTGGCAGGGTACACCCTGGACAGAGTCCCAATCCATCACAGGGCACACACATACACTCACTCACACTCTCATTCACACACTATGGGCAATTTGTGAACGCCATTTAGCCTAACCTGCATTTCTTTGGACTGTGGGAGGAAACCGGAGTACCCGGAGGAAACCCACCAAGCACGGGGAGGACATGCAAACTCCAGAGATGGGAATCGAGCCTGGCCGGGAATCAAACACAGACCCTGGAGGTGCAAGGTGACAGTGCTAACCATTACACCACCGTGCCGCCTCACATCTAATCTATTAAACATTATGTATAATATTTATATTAAATATTTAAACTATATAAAGCTAATAAAATAAAGCGACTGGTTTTGGTGCTCCTGGTCTGTGCCCTCAGTGTTTCTGACGAAGTCTCTCTGGATAAGGGCAGAGGCGGGGCTTGACGCTCTGTCCAACACTTTTCTCGTCATTTAATCCTATTGGTCTACTATATCTTAATATCACTGAAGGGGGACAGTGGAGGGGTGTATTCACGGGGAGACTGAAGGATGTCACCCCCATTTTGTGTGAAAGAGGGAAATTTGTCCTCATCAGGATTCAGGCTCATGAAACTGCCCTCTACCATGTACTGTACTATCCTTTGTTACACTATCATTATCTACTGCATGGTGCGAGTTTATATATGAAAGCAGATGTCCATAGTTTATTTGTACATTTTTCCTAAATATGCAGAAACAAGCATATTTAAATAAAATCCAAAATAACCCACTTTTTTTTATTCCCACCCAAGCTCTGGGAAATAAAACAGCTCTCCATTTTGTCTGACTGAGGAGTTCACTCTGCCAATGTTCAATGCAACAAAGGTAAGGGTGCAGCCCCTTGATGTGGGGGTGCCGCACCCGCTACTTCCTACGGTTACGGATAAGAACGTCTGCAAAACACACTAAACCTCATCAGCTGTTTCAACTCCACAGAATATTCCAGACTGGACAATATCACAGCTCCTGATGTCCATCAGCTCCAGGGTTACGTTAGGTCATCTATGGATAAAGTTACAGACAGACAGACACACACACAGGAGCAATATAGGATAGTTTACTGAATTTACAGAATTTCCATGAAAAGCAAATGTCTTTGTAAATATTCAAATTAACAATTAAAAATTAAATCTGTTCATATGCAGCTTGATACACAATGCCCATTATTTATATATAAAAAGTGTGTTTTTGTATAATAAATACATGCATTAACTTTAAAATATGGTTATGAGTGTTTGCCCTGGTACAAGATCGAGAGTGAGGTAATCTGATCATATCGATTAATTGAAACATTTCTTCTTTCTTCAGGCCGAGTCAGGTGTGAGCTGTACCTTATTATATTTCAGTAAATATATCTCACTATATTCATTAAACACTCAAAAATAACAGTTTTAACACAATTATAAAACAAAGCAGTGATAAACACATCGTGTTAATTTGAAGGTAAATACACTGAAGTCATTATTGCATTCATCAAAAAAAAAAAAAAAGCCTGATGCATTTTTAATGTATAAAAATAAAGCCTATGGTTTGGGTTGATTGATTTCCTGTCGTAGCGTTTCTGCATGATGATGAGTGTTAGCTATATAAAGAGTCCCGCGTGGCTCCAGGCTGTGAGACGTCCAGGCTGCAGGTCAGTAGTGCAGCGCGAGTCCACTGAACACGCTCACTACCTCCCCAGGATCACGGCTGTGAGGACCACACCGAGCACCATCAGGCCGGGAGCCGCACGCTTACAGGCCCGGTCCATCAGCTGGGCCTCCGGCACCATGGAGCGGATCAGGCCCGCGAAGCTCGACACTCTGGTGTACACGCCGGGTCGGTTCCTCTGAGCACACCCCAATCCAAAACTCACCACTCCCGCCTGGATCCATGTGCCGTTCCCGAAGGAACAGACGAGGGGTCCGCCGGAGTCGCCCTGAGAGAGGAGACGTCTTCACGTTAATGCTAGCTCTGAGACATGAGGGCTGACGTGCACGATACCTATATCAGGTACTAAAAGTGTAAATCAGGTGTTAAGCTTCAACCCAAGGCAGAACAACATTATTAAACTCTGCCTTTAAATAAGCCCCTCCCACAACTGGGTCAATGTTATTAACCACTGTATTTAAATAAGCTCCGCCTCCAGTTGGATGATTAATAAGCCGTGACTCCTTCTGTAAAGGAAGCTGGTTGTTTAAATGCAAACTTTTTGCACATTGCAACAATTTGCTGATTTCTACACTGACTACAGTACAGTAAGTGGTCATGTGACCATCTCACTAAGATAAACTCAGACTTTTGGGATTCGGCTCAGTAATCTGGTTATTCTGCAGAGGCAGGCTATACTGTTAATCTGCCGTTTTCCCCCTGCGTGTATGCATAAAAACAAAAGCAGACTTCATTTTATAATGTACATTGTAATTATATTACTGTAATTAATTTATTTTTAAATAAATATTTATCAGCCATGTAACAAACTTTCATTAACCAGTGACCTCTAAAACAAACAAAAAAAACCATCATGTGGACTAAACTTGAGTTAAAATGAGATTTTTGCTGAGATCAGACTGGTGCTGTTATTAGATTGTTGTGGACATGTACTGTATACACACCCAGTGATTTCACTGCACTTGTAATTCTCCACTTAGGCAGCAGAGGGCTCTCAACATTACTCACTGCTCCTTTAACACATTGTGCCATCGTGCCGGTGTTCAGAGGGGAGTGTTTGTGGTTCCTACCTGACACGAGTCCTTGCCCCCCTCCTGGTACCCGGCACAGATCATGTCTGACAGGATGGACACTTTGTCCGAGTTAGACGAGTCGATCTGGTACATGGCGTTGCAGGCGTCCCTGTCGATAATGGGCACTCCGACTTCCCGTAGCGTCCCGACTCCAGACAGCGAGACTGTAGAGGGAAAACATTCGCTGCTGTTTGTCCTTTTTCCATTTGTATTGGTTTAAACAAGCCAATCAGACTATTCCCCCTATTGTGTACCAAAAGACACTCCCTGGCTCAGAAGCTGGAGGGTAGATTAATGCGATTAGAGTCTTTAAAATCTGTTTGTTACTCCAGGTCACCTCATGTTGGTCCTACAGAGATCTTTCTTATCTGCAGTGTCTTGGTGTTAAACACTTAAGGAGGTATTTAAACACCTGTTTACTGAGGCATTTCATCACACTATACTCTGTAAAAGGTCTCACATAACCCCAACCTAACACCGCTACATTTTCAGTCACAGCCCAGTGATGTCTCAGCTAACCGGAGCACCGAGTTCACGTAAACTGAAACCCCCACCCCCCTATTATTTATCTAGTGGAGTGCTCATCTGGCTGCGTCATGCCCTTCAGATCAAGTGTCCTTTGCTGTACCTGTTCAGTCGAGCTTATTTTTCGGCACTCACCTCCCTCCTGCGTGTCACCCCAGCCTGTGACGTAGCACATGGTTCCACTGTAGAAGCTGAAGCCGGTGTTGGGCAAACACACAGGCTGGATGTGGATTGTCCAGGTGAGCGGGGAGTCCAGCTCTACAAGTGCCACGTCTCTGCCCTCCTGAGGGAGGGAGTACCCCTGTGCCACCACCACCCTCTTCACTAATCTCAGCATCTGAAACTGGTTAGCGCCATTGAGCTGATAGCGGCCCATGTAGAGACGGTATGAGGACACATCTGAGGGGCTGGACACATGAGAAAACAGAGGAGGTGATGACCAGAGAGTGAGGGAGATGTGTATATTATATTTCTATTATATATCTATTACTTTAATATGAATGAAATGCTAAATCTGGACCACTGATTTAGGAACTAATTAAATATTAATAAATTAAATTATGACCATGTTTACAGGAGTGGAGAATCTACCAGTCACCTTAGACAAAGAAAATACGAGGTGGTATCAAAAAGTTGAGACAAGTTTTGTAACACGCCAACAGATGGCAGCACAAGGCTTCATGCACAGTCACAGTGACAGTCACCAACCTTCATAAGTCAGTGTGCCAAAAGACGTGGTCCTGTGTACAGGAGCTGTGCGACTGGTGCAGTTCTGACCACTGACTGTTCTAGTTCTGACCACTGACTGTTCTAACTTGACCTCCATGATGAAACAGCAAAGAGCGAACGTGAAATTTCATGTGAAACTGGACAAATTTGCCACAGAGACATTTGACGTGATTTGACAAGTTTGCGGCGATGCTGTACTGAGTCGTTCGAGGGGTTTGAGCGGCACACACGCTTCAAGAGCAGAAGAACATCACCGGGAGACGACGAGAGATCAGAAAGATGAGAACGAGCTTAACCTCAGAAAATGTCAAAACTATTCGCCAACTTGAGCATAATTATCATCGGAGACCAATCCACAACATTGCTACATGTGTGTCGATGTGTCATACGGAAGAGCCCAGACGTTCCTCACCCTCACATGCGCCGTGTTGCTGCTGAGCAGCTTTACACAATCTAAAGAAAATATGGAAATTTGAAATGTGAATGTGTGTGAATCAGAATGATCAGATGGTCCCTGATGAACAAGCCGACGGCGACGGTGCTGAGGGAAAAACTCCCTGAGATGGTAATAGGAAGAAACTTTAAGAGGAACCAGACTCAACAGGGAACCCATCCTCATCTGGGTGATCATGGATAGTAGATATACTGAACTTCCAGCCTCCTAACACACAGTACTAACAGGAAATGTGGAGAAGTTCATATGGAGTCCAGTTCGTTAGTGGAGGCTCAGGTAGACTGTAGGAAACTCCAGTCCTAAAATTTACACATTAATGTACTATTTATAATGTATACTATAGTATAATGTACCATTTACACTCCATTAATTTATTCCTTCTCCTCCAGTAAGCACTTTGTTCTTCTCATGATCCAGAGCCAATCCCAAAAACGCTGGGAGCAACATGGCACCAAAAACAAACATTCACACAAAGGGGCAATTTACTGTAACCTATCTGCCTACCTGCATGTTTGTGGACAGTTGAAAAAAAAATAAAAAATGGAGAGGCATGAGGAACCCCATGGTTATTAAATCATTAAATAACTGTTGGATCACAACCTTATTTTAAGATAACAATAATCTCCAGCATGATCAGATGATCCCACACCATTACACACAAGAAAGCGTTTCCCCCCATTGTATTATTATTATTATTATTATTATTATAGTGTCAGAAAACTGATTAGATAAAAAGTGTAGCTGCTTGAGCTGTTGCCATTGTTTCAAAATGACCCACATCCTTGGTTCTTCTTGGTTTTCCTATGATGTGAAATAAACCAGTTCCTCCGGAGAGAGCAGCGCAGACGACTCGATAAAAACTGCCTCTCTTTAGTTGGTTAGTTTGACTGTTATTTAGTTTTCTGATGTAGGCTCTTAGGGCTCATGAATATTAGTCAAGTAACGGTTGAACTGCAGTGTTATAGATCTGGTAGAGTTATCTAAAAACAGAAACTTAAAAAAGAAAAAGGGTAATAAAAGAAAGAAAGGGCTGGTACAGTATGTCAAGCATTGTGGGTTGAGTTTCTGTTTGATTAAACAGAGTTGTGTATTATTCCCTCTCTTTCTTGTACACTTCTCCTCAGTATAGAAGACTGCTGAGGATCAGCTCCCTTTAATGCAACATCTTGTTAGTATTTTTTTTACTTAGATGCCACTGGTGCTCCTCCCATGCCAGAGGGTACATTATGTGATGCAGCTACACCTCGGTTAAACTGTCAAAGCACAAGATTGTAACTAGTAATCTCTGTTCTCTCTCTCTGGAGCTACTCATGCTACTCCTGAGATTCCAGGGATCCTGACTTCTTCTGGCCTCCTTCACACCTGCCTGATCCACCAGTTTTCCTAAAACACCATAACCACACCAACAGTTTGAAGGTCACCATCAGATTGTGAGTGAATCCACTCTGGAACCGTACAGATGGCTGTGGATGTTCTTCAGAATTACAACAACTAAGAAAGGTTTACATTCAAGCTTTAATCACTGAACAGTTCTGAACATTAGTTTGATATGAGAGACTGTTTGTTAATGCTCATTCTCAAGATAACATACCTAGCAGTTTGAATATTAAACACAGGATACTTACTTGGGGAAACAGTGTGCCGCGGACAGAACCCAGTCTTTAGAGATGATGGATCCTCCACAAACATGGCCGCTTGCTCCCATCTGGATGTCCACTTGCCATGGCCACGCCCCATCCTGTGCCTCACTTCCTCCTACGATACGAGCTCCTACAACAGGCCTTCCGCATCCTGCAGATCGGTCAACACACGGGTGTCAGCTTTCACACAGTACATAGGGTCGGACAGAAACAAATCCCTTTCTCGGTTCTTAGAGTCTGAGGCGGAAACTCAATACTATACTTAAGTGGTGAAAGAAAAAAGAAAAAAACTGTACTTACCTTGAGCTTCACATGATGGGATGAACCACAAACCTGTACGGTGAAGAGAACGACTGTGAGCACCAGAATAACACAAACCACACAATAGAAATGTCGGAAATAAAGAGGTTGAACACAAACCCATTATTTTTTTCTTTCCTGGGTAATATTACACATTTTGGAAACTTTAAACAGATAATTGTGATTATCCATTGATTTTAATTCAGGACATGGATTTCTTGTTCCAGCGCATCGCTGGAAATATTTCTCACTGGATGTTTATTCATTCATTCATTCATAAACCTCTGAAAATGACACCTTTCCCGAATATACATCAGAGACGTGTAAAAGTTTGTATCCTTTGCATTTAAAAAAAAAAAAAAAAGAAAGATATTGTGATAATACACTTATCTTAAGATGATATGATAGTAAATATACTCTATGTACAATTTTACTTTTAACACTACTGTGGAGCTCATGGTTTAGGAGAAAAGGCGTGATTTCTCACACAATCATTTTCTCTTTTTATTCACACAAAGTTCAGTGTGTGTGTGTGTTTAATATTTAGAGATTGCTGAAACTCCTCCTGCACCAGTGTGTGTGTGTGTGTGTGTGTTGGTTTATTCACCAGAGGCGAGCATGGCGACGAGCAGCTCCATCCCTAAATCCATCATTCTGTGAGGAAGAACACAGCTGTGTGTGAACAAGTGGGATTAAAGCCACTTCTGATCTCTCGCAGCTCCATTAGGAACATTTTAATCACATACTTATATCAATATACTGTTTTTAAAATGCAAATTAATCCGCATTACACTTACCTGATGGTGTGTAGCATGATGCTAATGAACAGCGACCGTTAATTCCGTTATTAATCAGAGCGCACGCGGAGTTAATAAAAAAAAAAAAAAAAAAAGTTCAATTTCTTACTCCTCACGCGCGGCTGCGCTCGACTCTCACATTCCCCTCAGAGAGTCTCTCGCGCTCTGTGTGTGTGTGTGTGTGTGAGTTCTTTCTTCTTTTGTGTAAATATAAACTTATATATTTTTCACTTCTTCACGCGATCATAAAATAAAATCAGAAATAAATCCATTAAGAATGTAAACATGAATAAAAACCAACAACACGAGAGAAAAAGAACCCGTTATGAGATGGAAAAAACCGGGCGCGTGATATGAACAGCAGAGATTCCTGAGTGCACCTGTGGGTGGGCGGGGGCACCTGCATGCGGCGGCCAATCAGAGCTCGCCACGTCATTCTGATCCCAATGGAGCCATTGTTCTCCTTCAGGTACTATAGTCAGTTTCTATATCGACATCAAAGGATCATTGTTAAGGAGACCCCCCCCCCCTCCCCCTCCAAATTACAGCAACCTGATCCCAACTTCAGGGGGCGTCACAACTTCACAAGCTCAAACCTTCAAAAGTGAAATACTAAGTTTATTTATATAAAAATGTTTTTTTTAATTTTATGAATATGCAAACGTTAGAAATGTTAAGGTTATTTGTGTGTTTTGTGTCATTTTGACAGACATTTTTCTTCCCAACACAAAAAAATGTCTTGCTCTCCAGCAGGATGCGTCACCTTACACACGGACATTCACACACCGGTCACCTGAGCAATAGGTAACTCCATATGCTCACATCAATTATTCATGCACCTCAGTTTGTGTTAAACACTAACCCATACTTCAACCATACAGTATAATCAGATAACAACAAAAGAGAATAAGATCGAGCACAGGCTTTGTTTATTTTTTTTGTTTTTTATTAAAAAAAATCAATGTACAGTCTAACAGCGTCCCTCTTCGTCAAACACTTCTGAACACGACGATTTAGTGTCCGTCTCTACGTCTGTCATTTCTTGGAGAACTTGGCCTGTTTGTGTTTAGGTGGAGCCCATTTCAGACACAACGTGTCGACTGTGGAGAGAACAGAACACACACGGGTGAGGTCACTGATAGACAAACTGAAATCTAACAACAACAACAACAACAAAAATCAAGAACAAGAACATGGCAAAACAGAGGAAACAATGAGATGGGAGATAATTTGGGATGATTTTTGGGAGAAGTAAAACTTTTAGATATCGGACAACCCCTAGATGGTTATGAATTAGAATTAACCGGTAATTACTACTGTGTGCAATGAAGTACAGTTACTGTTCTCACCTTTGGAAGTTGAATATTTTCCTCCAACACCTCTTACACCACACCAAGTAATTTATCATAAAATGTCAAGTGATGTCCTTGAAATGAGTTCTCACTCAGAGTTAGAGCAGTGATAATCATTCCCTCATCAGCCCCTCTCCCTGTAAAATTCTGAAGTTACAGCCTCAGCCCTGACTGACACTGGAGACTCCTTCCACACATATATAAACTCCACACAGAAAACTTCACCATATTAAAGATCATGCATGACTTTTAAATCAGTTTATCATCAGTGGAGTGTGTGCTGTACCCCTCCCTCTGAATGAGCTGTTACTATAGAAACGAGTGCATTAAAATAACCCTGCACTACCATCAGAGCTGCTGTTCTAGAGAATTAATCAACCCCGGTGATGTGGCTTGTACCTGTAATGGGAGGTTTCTTATACTGAGCGCTCTTCAGGTGTTCCTCCACCAGTTTGGGTGTGACACAGATGACGTGCTGACCCTTCCAGTACTTGACCATGTTGAGAGACTGCAGCGTGCTGATGATGTCACTCTGCGTGATGCTGGTCATCTGGCTGTGGACGGAACAGGAGCTTCCTATGAGCTTAGTTTGAACACAAAGGTGAGGTATCTTGTGCGGTGAAAGAGTGTGAAGTATGCTCATACACACACGGCGTACCTGAGGTCTTTAATGGACAAGGTTCCTCTGAAGTCTCTCAGGATCTCCAGCAGAACCCACGACCAGTAGCTCCTGTAACTCAACTTCCCCAGATCAGACAGAGGCTTCTCCGGAGAACCCACCGTACTCTCTAATTTAGACAACTCATAACCTGAAAGAGCACACACACACACACACAATTTTATCAATGACCAAAATGTGATTGATGGCAGTGAAGAAGTCTGATCTGAGCTGATCTACAGTTAGCCCATGACGAACACAAAACACACAAAATAAAAACATAAGATGAAAGAAAGAAATGCTGCGGTGCTGAAACTCACTGAACGCGATGAGGAACTTGCCGTATCCTCTGCGCTGGTACGGAGGGAGTGTGAGGATACATGCCACGTTATTCCCATCTGGAGACTCCTTCTCCTGGATTTAACACACAAACACAGTAAGATGAGAAACTCAGAAGCAATAAATTTCTCTCTCTCACCCATAAACAAACACCCAAGCCAATACACACACACACACGCGCGCTCCCTGACCTTGGAGAAGTAGCCGACGATGTGCGCCCCCTGCCTGTTGACCTCAGTGAGGATGTAGAAGATAAAGGGCTCCACGTCGAAGTAAAGCGTCTTGTGATCCAGGAAGAGTTTAGCCAGCAGACACAGGTTCTGACAATAGAGCTAGATCCGGACCGAACATCAGAACACATAAAAACTACAGCTTTAGAGAATTTAAAATGAAAATTCTGAGATACACACTGTTGGTTAATAAACTGTTTAGCGCAGATTTAATTAAATTGCTTCATGTTACTAAACTACAGCCTTAATATTTACATCAGCAATATTTTAACATTTTAACAAGTTTATTTATTGTATCTAGAAATACACGTTATTTTGCTTTTTTAAAAGCAATTTCAATATTTTTAGATTGTGCTCAAATTTGTGTGGTGTGCAAGATGCAGCATGAATCTGTTTATTTACATCCTAATCCAGACAGATCGAAAAACAAACCAGCAGTTTACCACAAGCTTAAATTTAAATACTTCAAATATTTTACGACATGTTGAAATTATTCTGGGCCACTAAATCAATGTTTTATTCTGTCACCTGTAAATCATTTTAATAATTATTCTAAACATGCATCAGTAACTGTGTCCATGGTTCAGATTTTCTGTATGGTTAACCGAACAGACTCATGCGTGTGTGTGTTAAAGTTAAAGCTGACCTTATGGTCTCGGCCGTCCACCTCGTAGACTGAGATGTTCCCCCTGCGGTAAATCTCCTTCCCTGAAGGCTGCCTCCACTGACACTGAGTCTGAGACACAACCGGCGACAGAAACACAACAGGAATAAGAAAAGTGTAAAATAACCTCGACTAGAACTGCAATGAAACACTGTGTGTCTCTTGTCACAGCTCGTGTCACAGCGCCCCCATGTGGTGTAATAACTAAACCAAAACATCACACTCAGGTGAAACTGACCAGGTGATATCTGAAGGTCTTCTCATACTTCATGTACTTGAGACAGTATTCACAGATCCAGAGCTTCGGCTGTTTCCCGTAATCGTCAGGGAACGGAGAGAAGTACCAGGCATCGATCTCGAAATTCCCAATCTGGATCTTATCTACGTATTTCACTTTGGTGATCTGCAGGGATTAAAGTTCCAACACACAGCATGAAAGGAATATCACAAGTGGGGGAAAAAACAAACACACACACACAAAAGACTCATCCTGGATGCTGGCTGCAGTGGATTGCTCAGCACTGACAGAACAATGAGAAAAACAATGAGAGGGTTAGCAGTGTTTCTCCCTCACCGCCTCGTGCTCCTTCTCCAACGCTGCTGTTGTGGGATCCATCTCCGCATACGTCTGAAACACACAACACAGCACGACATGACATATACACAGGTACCATTACTATCTAAAGCTCAAGGTGTCCACATGATTAGACGCGGTGTTAAAAAGAAGCCAATTAACTCAACACTGTGAAGCTCTGTGTTCCGGTACCTTCTGCACATGGTTGATCTCATCGTGTTTGCGTTTTTGGTTGCGCGTGATCTTCCTCTCCGGCTGATCCCCGAGCTCTCCTCCTCCTTCCTCCACGCTCTTCCTCACCGCATCCTTCACCGTTTTGGTCAGCGCCAGGCGACCCTTTCCGACCCACTCGTCCAGACGCCTGTTAACTGCAACGCAAGACACGATAAAGCAAGAGCGGTTATTTTATTTTATTCTTCTTCTGTCTGCAGGAAAACTTTGGTTACTGAACATTTATCGGCTCACTTACATCCAACATAATGTACGTAGAACTCCTCTCTGCCCTCCTGCTCATTTAGTCTGGACTGGATCACTTCTGCTGAATCTGTGTGTGAGAGAGAGAGAGTGTGAGTGAGAGAGAGAGGAGTGTGTGTGAGAGAGAGAGAGATGATTATTTAACTGGACTCTTGGAGGCAACAAATGAATGGTCCATAACAATAACTTTATAATTCCTGTACAGTAATAGTGGTTTAAACAGCCCCAAGTGGTTATAATACAATATTTCTAACTCACGCCATGTTTTGTCCGCGCGCTGACACAGGTAAGTCTCCCCGATCTCCACCGACACCTCCTGCTCCCTGCCGCCGCACAGCGACGCTCCATCCCCGGCGCGCGGGTTACTCGAGCCCGAGGCTTCCCTCCGCCGCTCTGCGGCCTCCGCCTCGTCCTCCTCCCCGCCGCTGCCGTTGGACGATAAAGGCGCTCGGTTCGCCGTCTCGACGTCTCCCCGGTCCTTGGCGGGGTGTCCGGGGTCTATTTCCATGTCCATTCGCTCTCCTCGGCCGCGGTGGTTCAGTGTGTTCACGGTGCTGCTCGGGACTCCGCTGGCCGCACTGCGCTCTCTCCTCGACATTAGAGCCGATTTGAAAACATTGCGCAGCGCTCTGCACTTCTGCGCATGCGCATTGCCTCTAGGTAGTGGGCGGGGCAAAGAACACGCTCCCCGGCTCTTTCTGCGTCGAGGGACACGAATCGACTCACGTGTTCGTTCGTGTAAACAGAGTCGTGTGTGTGTGTGTAGGTCTTTCAGTAGTTAAGAAATTATCGTGCATGTTTTATAAAATATAACAATGTAACCACAGAAATAAAATAGTCCCAGTAAAAACTCGCACATAAGGCAATATAAATTTGGGAGTCAAAAAGTGTCGATTCCTAACTGTGAGCCGAGTCAAATGATCCGATTCACCTGAATACTGAGCTCACAATGATACTTTTATTTTACACTCAGCCTTAAAAATTGTACACTTGTTTTTCTTTTTAAGAGCAAAACCTTGTGTGTAAACCTCAGAACTGTATGCATGATCATTAAAAAACTTATTTTTATTAGGATATAATGCGTTAATTATTTATTTTATATGAAGCATTCATTCTGCAGTATATCTGGAAGTTAAATCATGTCAACTCGATAACTTCTTAGTTCAGTAGAAACATTTCACCAGTACATGTATGACTTCAGACATGTTTTCTGTATTTTTGAGCAGACCCAGCCTGGGGAACGAGGATCTGTGTGTGCATGCGTGTGTTTTGCTGTGTGCTGAGCAGAAATAAGGACACGGGTGACTACAGTGCAGGTGTGGAGTTTATTACAGTGGTGGAGGTTGATGTAATTACAGAGGCGTGGGTGATGCAGGTGCAGGTGGGAGAGCTGGGAGGGAAGCTGGTCAGTGTGTGCGCTCCTCCCTCCTCCCACTGTCAGAGAACTCCTTCCTTCTTGAACTCGCTCTCGGTTCTCTGATGCCAGCTCTTCCCGTTCCCTCTGTGGTGTCCCGCGCGTTGTCCTCTCGCTCCTCTGTGGTGGTGATAGTGGACGTTCCCGCCGTTATCCCACTGAGAGTTTCTCTCGTGCCAGCGGGTGTACGGTGGCCCTCGTGGTCCGTGCCTCCTTCCCCTGTCTCGCTCCTGCCCAGTTCCTCGTTCCCTCGCTCCGTTTGACGCGGCGTGCTGATCATGTTTCGACTCCGGTGCGTCCTGGCGGCTGGTTTCAACCCTCTCGTCTCCTACAGCCGTTACCGCCTCCTCTCTCACTTTGACTAAATGTCTATCTAAATGTCCGCCGGTGTCCTGTGGTGCCTCACTGTCCCTGCTGCTTTCTGTTACAGACACACTGAGCTTGGTCAGGTTCTCCAGCACATAAGGAGGAACCGCATGAGCTGCATGTCCTCCTCGTCCACCTCCTCCTTTCCCTCTGTCTCTCCTGCCTCCTCTAAACTCCCCCTGCTGTCTCCTGCCGTGAGGACCCAGAGGAGCTCGGCGTTGAGACGGGTACGATGCGTTCTCTGCTCGAGGAGGACGAGGGTTCTGATTAGAGGACTCAGGAGGAAGAGGAGGAGGAGGCATGATCTGTGCGGAGTCAGGATCTGAAGCGTCAGCGCAGGCGGGGTCTGAGGTCTCAGCGGGAGCCTTAAAATAAAATAAACAACATGTTAAAAAGATTAAAGTTCACGTCAACACGTGTAGTGTTATTTATCTAAGGTTAGGTGACTTAATCTTTTAGCTAATGTTAATTATAGGATGTATGCTGGTTGTCATGGCAACGTTATATTCAAAGCATTTGGCAAAAATATGAGATGTTTCCTAATTTGCATATTCATTCCTATTGCAAATCAGTAAGCTAGATGTTGCAAATAGTTCCTCATTTGCATATTCAAAATCACCTACCCCAGTACTAACAACCATTTTAATACATCACCTAATTCTATAATTTGCATATTAATGCCTTTGTTGTTTTAGCTACCTCTCCTGACAGAACCAGAAACATGTGAGCGCGCATGACGTCCCCTAAACACGTACGTGGTTAATGTGAATAAGGAAGCGGTTCGACTCGGCCTCGGGGTCGATGACTCCGCCCTTCTCTCTCTGACGGTCCAGAATCTTCTGTAGCTCCGCCCACTTTCTTTTAAACTCTGCACTGACTGCACGGTCCTCCTGCTGCAAGAGAGAGAGACACAGCGAGACACAGTGAGACACAGCGTATACACACCCTGAACTACTGTATCACTACTGTTCAGATAGTTGTTATTATTGTTGTATACATCTTTGTCTTTTGGCAACAGTGGAATATTTTTAACATGAACTGACAGAGGGAGTTGAGGAGTGTGTCAGACAAGTACAAACTAAACACATGAAAGAAACACACACACACACACACACACTGCTCTCACCTCCACAACCCAGCTTTTCTCTCGTGTGTGTGTGTGTACCTGAGGGATGCTGGGTTGTGGAGATGAGAGCAGTGTGTGTGTGTGTGTGTGTGTGTGTGTGTGTGTGTGTGTACGTGTACCTGAGGGATGCTGGGTTGTGGAGATGAGAGCAGTGTGTTCAGGTCGTACTCCAGCGGCTCTCTGCACACAGGACACACCACACACAGCTCCTGTAAGAGAGAGTGAGAGCAGAACCTCCGTCAGCAGAGTCGAGTCGTCTTTTATTCTCACTCCATCCACATACAGTTCAGCACACTGACACCAAACAACGTTCCTCCAGGACCAAGGTGATACACACAACATAAGGTAGCAGAAACTAACTAGCTCACTTAGCTAAACCTAATAAGCTGACTAGCTGAGACAAGACAGACTGACATTATAAATCAACTCTCAGAAAACTCTGTTGCTATGGTTACAGTCAGGGCTGTACAGAACATGTACACACTGCGAGCTGAGTGATGTGTATGGGACGTCACACCTCACACTCTCCTCCGTCACGGGTCTTGTCCTGCTCCAGCTCCTTCACTCGTTCCTGCAGCTCCTCCTGCGAGTGTGTGACATACCGGCCCAGGCAGTGAGAGTGGAAATAATGATAACAGCTCGTCTTGGTGAACACCTCGCCTTCCTGAACCCCGTGAGAAACAACATCATCATCATCAACAAGAACATCATCAGCAGTGAGATTTTATTTCAAGCAGAGCACAGTGAGATGGGGGGGGGGGGGGGTTGGCAGAGAGCCAGGCGTTTAAGAAACGAGTCAAGAGAGCAGGAAGTGAGACACATGTGAGCGGGTCAGGAGAGCAGAGAGCGAGACTAGTGAGTGTATTCTATTCTACCTTAAAGCCGTACAGACAGATCACACAGCTGCCGTGAGGGATGTTGCTCTCGGTCAGGATCTCTTTGGCTTTCTGTGGAGAAGATGAAGTAGAGATTTAGATAGACATGTCTCTCTCTCTCACTCACACACACACACACACACACACACACACACCTCAATGAGCTGATAAAGTACACATGTCCCCACACACTCCTCAGCCTCCAAGTGTAAACTGTGCTGTAAACTGCAAAGAAACAAAAAACATGATTAACTTGAATGGATGGATACACACACACACACACACACACACACACACACACACACACACACACACACACACACACACACACACACACACA
>JAQMYL010000008.1:480298-496308 GCA_030014365.1 Clarias pachynema | reverse complement strand
TCAGAGACACTGAAGTGTTTGTTCATGACTTGCATGAGGAGCGTCGCCCCGCTGTAAAGGGGGATGGGGTGGGGGGAGGGGGGGTACTCACCCCACATTCTCACAGCTCCATCCTCGGCTCCTGACAGGATCTCTCCCTCTCTATCTCTCAGAGATAAACAGTGGATATAATCTGTGTGACCCTGCAGAACCGACTACACACACACACACACACACACACACACACACACACACACAGTATGATTATTAGATGTCAGGATGCAGAACTCTCCAACTGAGACTGAATCATCTGCAGCAGAGCCCGAACACACAGACTCGGGTGTAATAAATCCAGGGGCTCTGACTCGGGTCTCACCTTGAAGGTTCCGGTTTCCATGTCCATGATGTGGATGTTATTGTCTCCCCCACCGACCACCAAGCTGTTGTCCTGGGCACAGAGAGAGGGTGTGAAACACACACACACACACACACACACACACACACACACATATACAGAGCTGAATACACAGCGAGGTCGGCGCTCACTCTGGTGTTGATGATCATGTCGTTGATCTCGGGGATCTCCAGCCCGCTCCTGAACAGAGGAACATCATTAACATACAGTGTGTGGAATTTAAACACGCTTATTACACACAGGAATCACACCAGTGACATCACACCAGTGACATGCAGAGTGTGTTTTACTTGTAATTGGGTCTCTTTGTCCAAACAGCTTTAGTGTTCTGTAAAGAAAAAAAAGAAAAAAAAAACTAGATTAAAGTGAAATGAAGTGAAAGTGAAAATGAAAAAAAGAAAGAAGATAAACACAGTCCTGGTCTTGCCACGCCCGACTGTCACTGTAAACTACACCATAAACAGCCAGAACCCCGGGGAATCGACACTCCCATTAGTTTTCTGAAGTTTAACACCTTTAGCCCCCTGCTGGACTGATCCTTCATTGAAAAGGAAAAGCCAATCTAATATAAATACTGTGTGTATAACATTTAATCCTCGTAAACTCGCCGTCATTCCTCTCCTCACCAGGGGAGGCGCCACCAAATACTGAAAGTTAGGGTGCAAAATTTATTGATGTAGTTGATGTAATTGCGAATAGCTGAACTCTGACCTTCTTGCTGAGCTCCGCCCAGCTCCAGGCGCTGATCTCTCCGTTCCCCGAGCTGAGGAGGTGTGTGTCTGTGGAGAGCAGCGAGAACACGGGACCTTCATGGGCTGGAGAGAGAAAGAGAGAGAGACAGAGAGGGAGAGACAGAGGGAGAGACAGAGAGAGAGAGAGAGACAGAGGGAGAGAGAGAGAGAGAGACAGAGGGAGAGAGAGAGAGAGAGACAGAGGGAGAGAGAGACAGAGGGAGACAGAGACAGAGGGAGAGAGACAGAGGGAGACAGACAGAGAGAGAGGGAGGGAGAGAGAGAGACAGAGGGAGAGAGAGAGAGACAGAGGGAGAGAGAGAGAGAGAGAGACAGAGAGAGACAGGGCGGTAAAGAAGAGAAATTTGTTATGTCGGGCTGTTTTATTCTCTCAGTAAAGACGGAGGAGGTGAGAGAGAACTGACCAGTAAAGGTGATGATGGGTTTCTGACTCGTGTCTGTCGCATCAGGACTCAGAGCAGCTGAAAGACTGCAGAGGAGAACACACACACACACACACACACACACACACACACACACACACACACACACACACACACACACACAAACACACACTATAAACCAGCATGAAAATATATAGTTAAAAAAAAAACTATAAACAAACATGGCAAAGTGTCAGCTGGAAAACACAACCTTTTTATTACTATTAAATAATAAACCAAAAATAAAATAATTTACTTTTAAAAACTCTAATTGAGATTAACTTTCATCGAGTTTAAAAACAAAACGAGTTCAACAATCATGTTTAATTTAATTTTACTAAAACTGAAGTTAAACTCTCACTAAAGGTATGAGTGAAGGAGTAAAGTTAATCTGAGTTACTTAATTTAATTCCTTAAACCAGGATTAAACTGGACCTGAAGACCACCAGAAGGTGGCAGTAGTGCTACATAGAGGCCCAAGAAGATGAGACAGGTCGTGTTTAATTACAGTGACACTGAGCTTAAAGCCTGGAGAGAGAAAACCACAAAGATGAAGGTGTGAAGTTAAATCACATGACTCGTGTATGATGTCATGAGGCCATGTTCATTTAGTGAGGAGTTAAAGAGCTCATTTGCATATGTCAGTATTCTGTGATATATCATTAATATAAGTAATATTATATATTAATGATAAAGTGAACACACACGCCACGGCACGGACCGACGACTAAACACACACCTTCACTGCTCTCTCTCTCTCTCTCTCTCTCACACTATCAGTGTATAATTCACTCCGTACACATTATACAGCGTCGAGGGAGACGAGGAATAACTATGATGTTGAGGATGATGATGGACGCGGCCCTCGTGTTCCTCACCTGAACAGAGCAATCTCTCCGTAGTTGTTCCCGGCTGCTAAAAATCGCCCACACGGAGAGAAACTCTGCGAGAACACGGACATGTGCAGGAGCTGTGGGGAAACACGCAAACAGTTTTATTACAGGACTTTTATCAAGATTTTTAAGTTAAAACTTATGATTTAAAAGCAAATGAAAGAAGACAAAGAAATGTAACTTGTAGTAAAACGACACAATGTTGGGTTTCACTAAAATAAAAAAGAAGGAATTTAGAAAGAACTAAATGGCCAAATAATGTATATAAAGTTATGAATCGCAGTGACACGGGTTTATGAGTTTGTTCGAGATTAAATCACCGAGATGCGCTACAGATCCGGTGGCTTTCACCGTACGTCCTCCCTCAGACCCGACTATTGATGGTCCGGCCCCTGGGGACGAATTCTCGATGCCCAATGTGGCGAATGTTGCGAGCACTCGGTCGAGCTGCGGACCTGCATCTCCTTTTTCGGTCGTGGAGATGACGAGCTCTTCCACTGTGAAGACTGTTGATTTGTCTCAGGGTCGTACCCGAACACACAAGTTTCGTCACCGGTCATGATTCTCGACATGAAGGACGGGTCGTCCACGGCACGCTGACGAAGTTCTTGGCAGATCTGTACGCGATGTTCGACGCATGCTCAAATCCCACGTGAGGATCGCCTGGACTGTGCCGTTCGACACACCAACAACGATGTGGATTGTTCTCTGACGATCATCATGCACAAGCTGCCGAATGGTCCCGATGTCTTTTGGCACACTGACTTATGAAGCCAGGCGCTCCCTGTGACTGTGCGTCCAGCCTGGTGCTGCCATCTGCTGGTGTGTTACACAACTAGTCTCGGTACTTCTCGGTGATCTGAGATAACTCTGTAATGATTTTCATGCTCAGTGTCTCTACAGAGCTTCAGATCGTCTCACCTGCTCCTGCGTCCCTTCAGCTCAGAGACGAGGATCACCAGGGACGACCCGACACCATGTCACCACAACGCGTATTGAGATTCTCTAAGGATTACAGTTCTACACTTGGTGGAGAGTTCGCTCGAGCTACACAGGACGCTGTTCTGCCTGACCGCCACCTGCAGGACTACAGAGGAACTGCAACACATCACCACCTCAAACGCAAACATGCATCAATTAATATAATAACAATAATAATAATCATCATCATTTCCCCGTCTCTAATTCTTAATTCTATTGTTTCTGTTGTTTCTATTTTCTCTGTTATAACCTTAACTTCGGGTGTCTATTATCTACTGTACCGAGAGTTCAATTTTAGGGGGTACAAACTTTTGCACCCATCTCTAAGCACTATTAATAAATGAATCTTTATTCCTGAAATCTCTAATGGTTTCTAGACAAACAGCAAACTGAATAAAATCAGCAAACAGAATAAAATCAGCAAACTGAATAAAATCAGCAAACAGAATAAAATCAGCAAACTGAATAAAATCAGTAAATCTGTGGTGAAATGTGCAGTGGAACAGCAACCTGAGGCGGAAAAACACGAATAAACACGAATAAACCTCGGAGATAAAAGTCTAAACACTTAAATAAACCTCAGCAGTGTTTACCTCAATCGGACCCATTTTTTTCTTTTTGTTGAAATCAGTTTTTATCGCTGAATTCTCACTCAATCCTCTTTTGTTCCGCCAGAAACGCGTTTGAATTCGGTCGCTGGAATATGACGTGACAGGCGCGGAAGTGTGACGTCATCCTACTAACTGAGGCAAAGCCCGAGGCAGCACGTGTACTGTTCTCTGTTTCACTTATTTATTGTTAACGTCGTCTATGATTTAATTAAGAATTCTTTGTTAAAGTTTGCTTACACTGTGTGTCTTCTTTTGGTTCTGTTAGCTTTGGATAGTTAATTGTATGATTCAAGTTTTTTTTTTTTAAATACCTAAATATTGTTATACTTTTATTCTTTCAACATCGTTATTGTAATTTTTGTTATGAATATGGAAAAAAAAAAAGTGTTATTACTACTATTACTGCTAAACCATTTAGGACGGATTTCTATAGAACTACGCACGATTTTTGTAAGGAGTATCATAAGATAATTATGTGTAATTTATATTCGTTTAGCATTTTGTTAAATATTACCAAGGTTAAAGCAACTTAAGGTACGCATAAAAATGATTAAAAACATAAAATGACGGTGTAAAGGAATATTATAACATACTGCATATAATATTTAAAAAAAAATGTAATCACATTAAGAACTCGTGTTAATAATAATAATAATAATAATAATGAAAAAATACAATAGATACAGATACAACCATTTATTATTTATTCATTTGTCCTTAAGTTTTCCCACAAAGTGAAAGAAACAAGTGTGTAAGCAGGACACGTTCCACCCAGTGATGGTTCTGATCATAGTGACTTATCTACATTCAGACCAAAGCGAGGGGGGGGTGGGTGATTGGGTGGGTGAGGAGAGAGCAGGAGAGGGAAGTGAGAGAAACACTGATTGTATTTATAGTCGAGTATTCAGGTGTATGTTGGCACAGAGGAACACGTGACGCGTCTGCAGCTCTACTTCTCTCTCGTTCCTCACGTATCACCACCGTAATAAAAGTAAAAAATAAACCAAAACCAAATCCCTGTGTGTAAACGCGAGTGCAGGTAATCCGAGATGACGTCTCGCTCCAGTTTAATTCATGTGCAGATCATCATTTACAAATACTTTTCTGCCGTGTTTTGCTTCCCCAAAGTTAGACAATAGAAAGGTCATGGGAAAAGAAATATACGAAGATAGCATCAGTGATGTACAGCTCTCCTCCTGATCGATTGACTCCTGGTGATTATTTTCTCTTCCTGCTGCTCGATCTGCTCCTGGATCTCCTGGAAACAGACAGTGAGAGAGAGAGAGAGAGAGAGAGAGAGAGAGAGAGAGAGAGAGAGAGAGAGAGAGATGTTGGAGTATTTAAGAATGATAATGGATCATACTGCATGAGAGAGTGCACTGCAAATGTCCTGTGGACACGAGTCATTCAGCACATTATATCAAGAGGAGGACTCTGCGAGAGAGGCAGAAAGTCAGTGATAAGAGGCAGGGAGTGAGTCAGAAAGGGAGAGAGTCAATGCTAAAGGCAGTGAGTAAATTAGTGAGGGAGTGAGATAAAAGTCAATGATGGAGGTAGCGAGTGAGTGAGCAAGGAATGGGATCAGAAAGTCAGCGACGGAGGCAGCGAGGAAGGGAGGCAGAAAGTCAGCGACGGAGGCAGCGAGGCAGAAAGGGAGAGAGACAGAAAGTCAATGTTAGAGGCAGTGAGTAAATTAGTGAGGTATCGAGACAGAAAGTCAATGATGGAGGTATTGAGTGACTCAGTGAGGAAGGGAGGCAGAAAGTCAGATAGAGGCAGCGAGCGAAGCAGCGAGGAAAAGAGGCAGCGAGTGAGTCAGAAAGTCAATGTTAGAGGCAGTGAGTAAATTAGTGAGGAAGCGAAACAGAAAGTCAATGATAGAGGCAGTGAGTGAGACAGTGGGGGAGGGAGGCATAGTCAGCGATAAGAGGCAGGAAGTGAGTCAGAAAGGAATGGAGGCAGAAAGTCAGCGATAGAGGCAGGGAGTGAGTCAGAAAGGGAGAGAGGCAAAAAGTCAATGTTAGAGGCAGTGAGTAAATTAGTGAAGGAGGGAGACAAAGTCAATGATGGATGTAGTGAGTGAATCAGCGAGGAAGGGAGGCAGAAAGTCAGCGATAGAGGCAGCAAGTGAGTCAGAAAGTCAATTTTAGAGGCAGTGAGTAAATTAGTGAGTCAGAGAGTGGGGACAGAATGAGCGAGTTGGGGAGAATGTGAGGGAGGGAATCAGGCTCAGAGAGAGAAAGCGAGCGAGTCAGTGTCTCACCGGCGGGGCGGAGGGGAGCGCGCAGCTCTGCGCAGACGTGCAGGCGGAGAGTAGCTGAGTGATCTGGAGTCTCTGAGCGAGTCTGCAGGCTCTCTGGCCCGACGTGCAGGAGGAGGAGGAGAACTGCGAGAAGAAACAGAAAGGATTTAAACTCCTTCAACAGCACCATGTCCGACTCATGAACACTGTATCTATGGTCTGATGGTTATCACACAGTCTAAAGTGTCTCAGCACTGATAACACACCCCACGTCTGTTATTGAAACATGAAGAGTTAGAAGATGACCTGTACCTTTTCTTCTTCACTTCCTCACGCTCTGAGGAGGACGAGTGTCTACTCACGGCCGCTTTCCCTCCCCTGGAAGAGAAGACGAGACCTTCTAGATACTCTACTAAATCACTTTGCTTGATAACTTCTAAATCAATATCGTTAAAGCTCTTTTTAAAACCAACACTTTAAAGTCTGGATGAACTTCAGATCACTGAACATGAAATTCACTAAACACACGCTGAAGACTTCACGGCCACTCACCCTTTCTCCGTCTCGGAGTCGGAGCTATCGGAGGATGAGGACGAAGATGACGATGAGGACGAAGATGAAGAACTGGAGCTGCTCCTGCTGTCGCTCTTCTGCTGCTTCACGACTTCCTTCTCCTCTCTCCCGTTCACAGCGTTCTCCGTTCTGACCGGTCGTTCCTGGCTCCGGGTCCCGCGCCGCTCCCGTGGAGACTGGCTCCTCGAACGACCCCTCGAAGTCGTCCTGGTTTCCGATTGGCCGACGGGAGGAGACCTGGAGCGCGGAGACGGCCGTCTGGAGCGTTTGGGAGATTCCTGAGCGGGAGGAGGCGAGGAGGAACGAGAGCGCTGCCTCTTCTCGCACTTCCTGTCCTTCGGGGGATCGGGTTTCCTCTGAGGAGAGGGCGAGGAGGAGGAGGACGAACTCGAGGAGGACGAAGATGTAGAGGAAGAGGAGGAAGAGCGACGAGGAGGTGACCTTGCTGCCTTCTCTCTCTCTTTTTCACGTTCTTTTTCTCTCTCCCTCTCCTGCTCCCGCTTCCTCTCTTGTTCGCGGTCTCTCTCCCTTTCTCGTTCCCTCTGTTTTTCCCTGGAAAGAGAGCGACTGCTTCTGCGCCGGGACGCAGGAGAAGGAGAACGACGGGACCTGGTGGAGAAAAAGAAATGGTGATTGACTTCTTTTGAACACTAATGCCTTCAGTTCTGCTTGTTGAGGTGTTGTTCGGGGTGTCATTACTTACCTGTACGGGGGCGAGCGCCTGCGGGGGCTTCGTGACCGGCTGCTTCTTGTCCTCCTTTCTCGTGAGAGTGCTCTCTCTCTATCGCCGGGTCTTCCTCTGTCTCGCTCTCTCTCCCGGTCTCTTTCTCTCTCCCTGTCTCTCTCCCGGTCTCTTTCTCTCTCCCTGTCTCTCTCCCGGTCTCTCTCTCTCTCCCTGTCTCTTTCTCTCTCCCTGTCTCTCTCCCGCTCTCTCTCCCGGTCTCTGTCTCTCTCTCGCTCTCTCTCCCTGTCTCTGTCTCTCTCTCGCTCTCTCTCCCTGTCTCTGTCTCGTCGTGAGGGCGGTGTCGCTCTCCTGCCCCCTCGTGGAGGATCTGGGCGTTGCCGTGCCGGAGAATGTGAGGGGGAACGCGACAGCGATGAGGCTCTCTTGTTTTGGCTCTCCTTCTCCCGAGCTGTAGACGGAGACGGCCGCTTTCTCTCGCTCGCTCGGTTCTTGTCCGAGGGCGTGTACCGGTCGCCCCCCCGCTCCCTGCCCTGGGTGTGCTTGTCCTCCTCAGGACTGTACCTCCTTCGTGCTGGAGGAGACGGAGGAGGGCTGGAGGTCTCGGTGGGAGTGTACCTCTCTTTTCCTCGATCTTTCTCCTGAGTAGACTCCCTGTCCCCGCCTCTCTCCCTGTCGTCCTTTGTGGTGGGTGGAGCCAGTGCCGCTACAGAGGCGGAGCTCTCCCCGTCTGCATCCCTCCTTCCCTTCTCCTGCCCTCTCCGAGCCATGGCTTGTGCTATGACGGCAGGAGGCACCCCTTTACTTTTCTCCTTCTTCTCGTCCTCAGAGGATGAAGATGAGGACGAAGAGGAGGAAGAGGAGGATGAAGATGATGACGAGGAGCTGTCAGAGTCGCTGTCACTGCTGCTGCTGTCGGTGTCACTACTGCTGCTGCTGCTGCTGTCGTCGCTGCTGCTGCTCGAACCTTTCGATTTCTTTCTCTCCTTTTCCTTGCTCTGAGCTTTTTCTTTCTCCAGTGGACTTTTCTCTCGGGTTCTTCCCTGCCTCTCGTCCTCCCTCACCCTCTCGTCCCTTGTCTCCGTCTCGGCTTTGTATCGCTCCGTCCTCCTGTCTCCCGACTCGCAGTCTTTCCCGGAGCGTCTCTCTTCAGAGCATGTCCTGTCTTGTTGTTCTTTTCTCTTCACCCCCTCCTGCTCCCGTTCTCTGTCACTCTCTCGGCCGTTTCTCCTCGTCTCCTCTCGTCCTTTTTCTCTTTCGGTCTCTCGCTCGTTTCTTCTCGTCTCCTCTCGTCCCTTTTCTCTGTCGCTCTCACGCTCATTTCTTCTCATCTCCTCTCGTCCCTTTTCTCTCTGTGTCTCTCGGTCGTTCCTTCTCGTCTCCTCCTGTCCCCTTTCTCTCTCTGTCTCTCGGTCGTTTCTCCTCGTCTCATCTCGTCCCTTTTCTCTCTCGGCCTCTCGGTCATTTCTCCTCGTCTCCTCTCGTCCCTTTTCTCTGTTGCTCTCTCGCTCTTTTCTCTTCACCTCCTCCTGTACCTTCTCGGCATCTCTCTCTCGCTCTTTTCTTCTCGTCTCCGCCCGCTCTTTCTCTCTCTGCTCCTCTCGCTCCCTCTCCCTCGCTCGCTCCGCCTCTTTCTGCTTTCCGTTGGCGCGTGGTGAGCGGCGGGTAGGTGAGACAGATGAGTCGCTGGATCGCGCTCTATCTCTCCGTTTCTCGCTCTCTCTGACTCGACTCGACTGTGGGGCGGCGTCTCTGTCTCTCGCTCTGTCCCTGTCTGAGGGATGTGCGGGCGAAGACGCCCTCTCCTTGTCACCACTGCATCCTCTCCGCGCTCGGTCTCTCTGCAGCGAAGGTGACTGTGACGACGAGGACGAGTCGTGTCTTTTCTGGGGTTTGCTGTCCCTCTTCTTCCTCTCGTCCTCTCGCTCCTTCTCTGCGCTCCGCTGTCTCCTGTCCCTCTGGTGTTTCGGAGACGGGGACGGAGAAGACGAGTCATGCCGTTTGCGTTGAGAAGGTTTCTCTCGGTCTCGCTCCTCGTTACGTGCTCGCCTGTCTTTCTGATTTTTAGGAGGCGGAGAACGAGACAAAGAAGACGATTCATGGCGCCCTTTTTGGGTCTTTTCTTTCCCTCGCTCCTTTTCTCGCTCTCTTTCCCGGTCCATCCTGCTCCGGTCAGGGGACATGGAATGTCTCGAGGACTTCTGAAAGACAGAGGAACATAACATTCCTGTTAACAAAACGTCACCACGTCACACTCACCACAAGATGACGCTATCGATAATTCTTACCTGTCTCACCTCCACCTTCTCTGGGCTGTCTCTGTGACGCCCCCTGCGATCAGGTGATCTGCCCTTCCTCCCCTCATCTGGTCGGGCGACAGGCGTGTCGTTCTGTTTCTCCTTAACCGCGACCGGTGACCTGCTGAACAACGAGAACACAACACTGCTGTTACCATAGAAACTATATAACGCATTAGGACAAACCGGGTGCTGCACTACAGTAGGGTCAGGGGTAGCTCAGTGGTTAAGGCATTGGACTACAGCCGGAAAGTCCCAGGTTCAAATCCCACGACCACCAAGATGTCCCTGTTGGGCCCTGAACTGCTCAGATGTATGAGGAGATTAAAAAAAAAAAAAAAAAATTATTTTTTTAACGCGGTTACCTGCGAGCTGAGCTGGACGACCTGCTGCGCCGCCGCCGGCTTTTCATAGCGGGCGGAGTCTCGTTCTCACTACTTCTCTTCCTTTTATTCTTCTTTATCTCAGGGCTCTCCTCTGACGAGCTGCCAAGCACGGACCACAAAAACACACAAGGAAAAAACAAACACATGTGCTCGAGTTAAATTAAGGACATTACACACCAGAAACAGGTTAATTTGTAAGTTTAATTTTGAGATGACAGGACTCACCTGCTGTGGTCACTCTGCACTGACGGCTCCCTAAATACATGCGCACACATATATATTAGACACTTTTAATTAATAAATATTAGACATTTATGAATAAATAAATAAATTAAATAAATAAAAAAACACACAAGATTTGTTTTTTTATTCATGATGCTTTGTAAATGATCCACTAGGAAGCGTGAACCTTCCTAAACACACCTTTTCTTTTTCTTCGTCTTGTTTTTCTTCTTTTCTCTCCGAGGCGATGGAGACGGACTTTCAGAGCTGAGAGGAAAAACAACATGAAGACTCAACCAGTCTAATAATCAACCAGTACAGTAACATTATTCTACTGCTGTTTGTTTTTACCTCTCTTTACTTTTCCCTTTCTTCCTTTTCTTCTTACGGCTCTGTTTTCGAGTAGGTGAAGAATCTGAGTCTTCAATAATCCTGTGGAGGGGAAATAAAGATCAAAGCATTTGAACTGTGTGCACTGGCAACCCTACACTGGCAGGATGTGCTTCTGTCTGTCCAGCCCCGTCTGTCTGTCTGCCCGCCCGCCCGCCTCACCCCGTCTGTCTGTGTGACTCTCTCATGCACTCACTGGTATTTCTGCTGCTGCAGCCGCTCTCTCTCCAGCCTCTCCTGCTCGCGTTTCTCTCTCTCTCGCTCTTTACGTTCGGGGTGAAAAGACGAGCCATCCACGTAGTCCGAGCCGATCCCGAACGCCTCCCTGAGCCGGTCGTTCTTCTGCTGGTTCGCGGCAGCCAGAGCGTGTGTCTCCGTCACACTGCAGCGCAGAGAGAAAGACAGTTACTGGATTAGTAAGTATTACTTTTATACTGGATAAGTATTACTTTTATACTGGCGTGTAAAAATACACCACACTTGTGTTTCATTCTATTCCAAACCTGTTTTTGGCTTTCGTGCCGTGCCGGTGTACGTCTGCGCCCCGTCTCCACCACTGGCCAGATTTCACTTTAGTAATACTAACGATATATACTTCTGTTTATGCATCTACACTCTCCAGTACAGCAGGTGGCAGTATACATCAAGCTGGTTTGCGAGCCTCCCAAAATCTTTTTTTATAAATGCCAGGGACATTGTCCTTCGTACCTCTTCATCTCCTCCTGTAACTTTTCAGCCTCTCTCCCTCGCTGGTTCTCTCTCGCACTCTGCCTATTCCTGCTTTCAGTTGGAGCGTGGCGAGGAGACAGACGACCCGTTCTCGCTGTTTAGCGCTCTCTCAGACTCACCTCCGCGTGGAAGCGTCTCTGTTCCTCACACTAATGTCTTTGCACTAGGACTAATAGTATTGACATTCAGAGACTAGGTCAACTGTAACCCATACGCCTGCCTTCGTACTTCTCGCAGTTCAGAAGATGAGATCAGAGTTGTCAGAGGACAGACGGAGACATCACAACATCTTACATCTAGTTTTAATATTGAAAAACAAAGCCCACTTCTGTGTTTACATACGACTGACTTTCACATCTGGTTCAAGCCGTGGCGCATCGTGTACGGAAACGGTACCGAGTGTCCACATTACTCAAACTCCGTGTCTCATGTTTGTCCTGTTGATGGACAGCAAATCACATTTTATTCATATTCTCATTAAGATTATTTGTAAGGTGTATTCAATTAAATTTTATTTATATGGTCATGTATGCGCTTAAGGATATCTACTTTAACTATACGTACAGGTGAAGGCACTCATGTACACGCTCCACATGCACATGTGTGCAATACACACGTGAACAGTGGTGGTGATGCGATCACTGAGCACCAACACTACCTGTAACATGTTTTAACTAACACACACACGTTTCATCCACTGAACTGTTAAATAATCTTTAGACACTTTTTAGTAGAACGAAGTAGTTTTATTTCTTAACAACGGTGCTGCTGCCTGTTCACATCCGTCTAGCTGGAACACCAAGTCTACAGGTTACTATGTATAGGTGTGATGTGGAGAAGTGGGCGGGGCTTCCAGGGAGATACAGCCTGATGCTGACGGTGTGTACAGGTGCCGGTGTGTGTGAGCCCGAGTATGGCGTCAGAGTCATTAACACTCACGTTGGTTTCTCGGCAGCAGACGGAGGAGGATCCTGTTTCTCCTGCAGCATCATACGGAAACTGCTCACCTTCTCCTCGATCTCCTCAGCCGAGTACCTGACCGAGAGAAAACACACACCTCGTCAGTGCCACGCCCTCAAGTTTATAACCACAGCAATTAAACCTCATTGTGCTTTTACAGAAAATTCAGCCTGATTAATCATGTTTATAAATATCTATCTACTATTCAGATCAGATAATATATATTAACATTCTTCTACAGTTTGATACAACGTTGTGCAACATCTTCAAAAACTTCTAAAATCGCTATTCTCTAAATTTTATAATTTTAGGACTGAGTGTAAAACTTAATTTTTCTTTAAAATAATTATTTAACATGTTTGCAATGTTGAGATCTCATGAGAAAAAAAGAAAAACTTCAAATATATATCACCATGAACATTAGGAGTGTGAACCACCAGTCACCTCCCCGTATTGTGTCGCCTCAATGCCGATTAGATTAATATTGCAACTCTGTAAATATCAAGACTTTATAAATATTTTTTCTGACTTTGTTACGATTTTAAGACAGTAAACCTTAAGAAAAAAGAAGTTTTACACCTTATCTTTACTCACCAGCTTCACAACTGAACTGAACGTGACTAATGTTATAAGGAACGGCTACATTTAATTAGTGTATCTCTGTCATTCACCATAATTGTTATTTCTAAATAAACTTGGCATATAATTCACTCCTGCCACACGGGATGCCAGTGTGTTAACAGTTCAGAGTGCGCCACCTGTAGGATTATAAAGAAATGCCGGCGTATTACCAGATCATTCACCTCCAAAGTCTTGAGTTTTTTGTGTGCGCGCGAGCAGAAAAAGACTGATTGGATTGGAGGCCGTTTACTGCGTGTGAAGTTTGATAATGTTAACGCCATAAAAACGCATTTCTGTTGCAGCACATGATTAGTTTGATAACGTCTGATCAAACTGACAACCAGCCAAATCCGGCCTCTGGCTGATCGACCGTGCGTCTTTATTATAAATAGAATAAACCATTTAAAGTCGATTTTGGAGTCGGTGTAGTAATACATGTATTAGCAGGCACAAGAATTGTGATTCATTTCTTAACTTGAGCCATCTTTTTGACCGTCTTATATTTAAGACACGATCTGTGATTTCTAATGTTTTTTTAATGTAGGAGTTGTAGTGATGAGTGATGACCCCTCACCCTTGCTCCTCCATCATGTCCTGCAGTTCAGCACATTTGACCTCCAGCTGTCTCTTCCTCTGGTGTTCCAGGATGTCAGCGTTGGGTTGTCGGTTCAGCTGGCTCTCCAGCCTCTCCCTGTCCTTCTCGTCCTTCGGTCCGTGATCGTCTCGGCTGCGCTTGGCCCGAACGCACGACAGGTTCCTCTGCACGTAGCCGTTGGTGCCGCTGCCGCGCGGCGTGGTCAATCCGATCCCGTTATACATCTCTGCTCTGGAGGAGACGGAACACAACACAGACAGGTGATAACGTCATCTCGTGTAACTGTACAGTTCAGCATTCACGTGTTTAAAAACTAGAAAGGTTTAAAGAGGATGGAGGGCCCACTACACAGCACCGCGGTGCATGATGACGACGGGAATCGAACTCACAACCTGCTAACACAGTCACACTGTAGATTATATATTTAAACATCTGATGAGATGGATAATTTAATTTTGTCCTCCATTTTGTTCTAATTTGTACTTTTTCACTCCAGTAAATCTAACAATGCGTAACACAGATGTCAGGACTTTATGACGACTCGTGATTTTCTCTTTCCTAAAGAAGCGAGTGGGGGGCCAAGAACTGATCAGAGTTTCTAAAGGTACTCATGACACACACACACACTGATTTATCACACTGACTTCCACATGGCTCAATACAATGATGAGATACACTGATCAGCCCAGGAAGATGTTATGGTGTGTGTTAAGGTGTTAAAGTGATCGAGCGCCCGTGGCCGTGTCTCCAGGATCAGCTCAGCTGAAGAAGCAGAAATACTGAGATGTGAGCTAAAATAAAGCCCCGTGACTCACACCCGGCTCAACAGGTGGTGCAGAAACTCCGGCCAGGTGATCATTACCTCTCTCTCTCTCTCACACACACACACACACACACAGAGAGAGACAAACACAGCTCAGGAGATCAGGTTAAGGAGAATAGAAATAGTGGATATAGTAGATATTATACTGGCCGTGAATATAATCCTGATGACTAATACAATCTGAGTTTACAAAGAGACAGGTTTAAGATCTGATTTGTCGCTAATGTTTAAACTTTTTTGATTTACACCTTTATATTCAGAAAGAACATGAGCTGAAGTTACACAACATAACTCCATCTCCTTATGAGCTAGTCTAACTAACTAACTAACTAACTAACTAGCACTGTATGGCACAACATGGTGGTGATCACTGACACACTAATGAGAATATAAACACTACTAAAGCATCAGATTACATTTAAAACACAGAACTATAAAAGAGTTATTGTTATTATTATTATTATTATAACAAAGATTAAATCCCACACAGTATTGGAACATGGCGCGCGCGCAGCTGTTGCTAGTTCCCCACACGGCCTTCTGACTGAAATGCTAGTAACGCTAACCAGCTAACTCTCTGACTCACCGCCGGACGACCACCAAATTAACATTTACGAAATAATAATGTTTTAAAACACTAAAAGATAAAAGGAGCTAGAGCCGCTGCGCGCGAGCAGGACGCACAGGGGCTAAGCGGATTAGCTTGCTAACTGTTAGCTAACATGCTAAACACGTACCTCTTTGTTCCCCCGCGAGGGAGAGAACACAACCTCACTCCTCACGGAAAGCGACCACCAGCCGAGCTCTACCGAGGGAACTAAATAAAAAATCACTGAACACAAATAAAGCCGAGGATTTTGCCAAAACTAAAAAACGAGCTGCGTAGCGTTGGCTAAAGAACGAAAACGTGTCGTCACTGAGTACGTCATATCCACGCGACAGTACAGTAGTACTACTACGACACACTACATTTCCCGTCCCCAAAACGTCTTGGTGACGTATAAATCAGGCGACGGTCTGTCTGAGAACTAGCTAAGCTTTAAATTAAAAAATAAACTTAGAATAAAAATACAGATAAAAAGAGAGAGAGAGAATATCAACCAAATAATCATAAAGCAACTTTTGGTTTATAATAAACAGTTTATACTTTTATTAATTAAACATTTATTACATGAGTTAATCAATTCAATTAAATTCAACCTTATTTGTATAGCGCTTGTAACAATTGTCATTGTCACAAAGCAGCTTTACACAATCAAAATAATTATTTAAGTTTGTATGAGATGTCAGTGTGTGTGAATCAGAATGATCAGATCGTCCCTGATGAACGAGTCGAGTGTGACGGTGCTGAGGGAAAAATTCTCTGAGATGGTAATAGGAAGAAACCTTGAGAGGAACCAGACTCAACAGGGAACCCATCCTCATCTGGGTGATAAC
>JAQMYL010000008.1:427492-446763 GCA_030014365.1 Clarias pachynema | reverse complement strand
GTTCTATGTGTATATATGTTGAAACTTTTAAACTTTGTTGCTGCCACCTTGGCCAGGACTCCCTGGAAGAAGAGATATGGAATGGGACAAGAAGAAGAGAAGAGGAATGGGACATTCCTGGTAAAATAAAGAATAAATAAAAAAATAAATAAAAAAATAAAAAATACCCCTCAGTGCTCCTTTACCATGAATTACTGCATCGATGCAACATGGCCTGGAGGTGATCAGCCTGTGGTGCTGCTGAGGCGTTACGGAAGACTAGGTGGCTTTAATAGCAGCCTTTAACTTTAAGATCACACTAGAAGCAGTGTGGATTTATGGGCGTTCTGCAAAATGAGAGAAAGATCCGGAAACTTTTGTTTGCGCAGAGTGGGTATATAGGATGGATTACCAGGTAGGATGAATTTATAGACTGACCAATCAGCCACAATAACATGTGATTATTGTTGCTTTTGGTGAAACAGTCATGTGGTTGATCCACCGGCTGCATGTGTAGAATAAACGGTTAGAAAAATAACGAGTCGAGTGGAGCCGAACGTAGCGGAGTAAGAGTGGCGTTTCTTCTTCACAAATCTACTCAAGTAAAAGTAAAAAGTATGGTGCAGTAAAACTACTCATAGAAGTACATTCAAAAAAGTTACTCTAGTAAATGAATTAGAATAAATGTAACTTGTTACTACACACCACTGCTGATGAGCCAGAGATGGTAAGGTAAAACTCCCAAACATAAAATGAGAATAAAACCCTGAGAAGTGGAAAATTAGTTAAACAGGGAGCCCTAAATGACCTGATCAGCACAGGGACATCTGGCCTTTCCTGGAAAGAAAACACACACCACCCTGCTGACATCATTCACAGTACATTAGTTTCACTTTGAGCACACACAGGGGTTTATATACACCCCTTTATCTGGTGACACTAATGAATATTTAGGTTTTAAGAATATGATCTCCAATAAACTGAATCCTTTGTTAGAGTCTCATGATTATTCAACAGAATGCCGCACCTATTTTTGAGTATATATTTACCCTGAAAAGAGAAGTCTCTCCAGAGGACATGGTGCCTTTTCCTATCCACTGCATCTTTCACTAAACAAATCTCTGCTTAAAGCCTGGAACCTGACTGTTCAGTCCTGCAGCAGCTCTGGGGCTCATCGAGGAGATCAACGTAGCCAAAAAAAAAAACATTTAACAAGAGGTCAGTAAAATCTAACACAGTCACTTTATCACATATTGCACAGGTATTACAGATTACAACATAATTCTGTATAATTTATATCTATATGTATATTATATTGTACATAATTTATATCATAGTCCTATTTTTATTTTGTACTGTTGTGTGGAGTGATTTATCGTCCACCTAAGTATAATTAGGACTTTTTAATTGACTTGTCTGACTTTTTGGCTGAAATGATGCCTAAATATGATCGTGTCCTTATTGTGGGTGATTTTAATGTTTATTTTTGTTGCCCTGAAAATCTGCTGGCCAAAGATTTTTAAGCTTAATCAATTCGTTTGGTTCTGTGCAGTCAGTGTCGGGTCCCATACAGGAGCGGGGGCACACCCTTTATCTTGTTTTATCTCATGGATTATCTATTTCTATTATTGAAGTATGTGATGAAGTATTTTCTGATTATAAGCCTGTATTGTTTGACTTACGTGTTTAGCTCCTCCACCGCTGCTCATTTCTCTGTGTTTAACCAGAGCCGTGATAATGACATCTCAGAGTACGCTTCTGTTGCTGGCTCTAACACTGAGGCATTAGCATCCTGGTTCCATTCCACCTGTAAGGCTGCCCTGGACTCTGTGGCTCCATTAAAATCAGGCCCCCAAAGTTAAATCCGAACACTGGTTAAACGACGAGACTCGTGCTGTCAGACGTGAGTGTTGCAAAATGGAACGAAATTGGAAAAAGGACAAATTGCAAGTGTGTTTTCTTGCGTTGAGATAGTTGGTGTCTTTATCAGAAAACTGTAAAAGCCACAAAAACTAAACATTTCTCTGAGTTAATTTTAGCTATCTGTCATAAGCCTTGCATTTTATTTCGCTCATTTAATCCAATTCTTAATGGTCCCCAAATTGTTAGTTTCAGCAGCTATGTGTGCATGAAGAAATATTTTTATTGATAAGGTTTTTCTACAAGGGCTCTTATTACATCTCCTGCAAGTTACCCATCTATCTCCATTTCTGTCTTTACCTCTGCTGTTTTTAACCAGTTTGAGCCCATTTCTCTTTCTTTTCTGTCAAAGATTATTCATATTATGAATATCCGTATCTATCCGTGGGCTCCTTCTTTTCTCATTGTATTTGTAGCCACTCAATTGACACTCAACATGGCATCGCCTTTCACTTAGATTTATCTCCCGTTAAAACAGAAGGAAGGCAACTTTATTAACAGGCTCTGTTAACATGTCTAGATGACATAAAGGCATGGCTAGCCCTTAATTTTTTTATTATCATTAAAAGGATTGTTTGGTCTTGGTAGAGTTCCACCTCTGGATTTGGGAGCCTTGGAGCAGTATGTTAAACCCACGGCATCAAATTTAGCCTTAAATTTGATAAACAGATCAGTGCTGTGGTTCTGTCCAGCTTCTTTCGGTTAAGGCAAAACTTAAGCCTTTTTTTTCCATTAGGCATTTTGAAATAGCCAGCCACACCTTTATCACCACTCACTTCGATTACTGTAATGTTTTGTAGTTTGGGGTTTCCCAGGCAGCATTACATCGACTACAGCTGGTCCAAAATTCTGCTGCTCAGCTCTTAACGTCTACGAGTAAAAGAGAACATATCTCTCCTGTTCTGGCTTCCCTTCATTGGCTCCCGGTACAGTACCGCACTAATTTTATTCTATAACCAATTCTTTTGGTCTGTCCAGCTTCTTTCAGTTAAGGCAATTGCCAAAACTTAAGCCTTTTTTTCCGTTTCCATTTTAATGTTTACATGGCCTTGCCCTGCCCTAGCTCTCAGACCTGCCCCATCCCGGTCTCTCAGATCATCAGATAAACTTTTACTGACTGTACCCAAAACCAAATGCAAGCTCAGGGGTGATCAAGTGTTCTTTGTTGCGGCACCCACACATTCATGAGGCCACATCCCTGAGGGTCTTCAAGTCCCATCTAAAAACTCATATGTTTTCTTTAGCTTTTAAACCAACACAATTATTTTGAATTATATTATTCAACTTTATTATTTACGTGACACACTTTGGGGCATTCTTGTTCTTAAAGTGCTATACAAATAAAGTTGAGTTGAGTAAGTCAAGAATATTTGCAAATATAATCTGCCTGAAAAAATAACACAAAATGTTCGGATCTTTCATGTGTTTATTGAAGTGAAAAAGTGAACCCTTGAAATTAAGAACTGTTTGACTCCGCCCCCTTGGCAGAATAACCTCAACCAGGCACTTCCAGTAGCTGTGGATCAGACCTGCACATGGTTCAGGAGGAAGTTTAGCCCGTTCCTCCTGGCAGAACTGCTTTAGCTCCGTCACATTCTTTCATTTCATTTTAGTCTCATGTGTGTGTCTCTCTTCAAGTCATTCCGTAGCATCTCTACTGGGTTCTGGTCTGGGCTTTTATGAAAAATTAATGCACAAAACCATGACATTCCAAACGGTTCACATACTTTTTCTTGACACTGTGTAAAGGCAGTTAAATATGTACATATTTACCCTTTTACAACAATGTTTTTGTGAATATACAATTGAGATGCCTGAGCAGCAGGACGTTCCCTACATCTGATTCTGTTCCTTATCTGTGTTTCCAAATAAAGAGACATTGTGGAGAGATGGGAAACAGCACCTCAACAAAGTCACCCAAGGATGAACCATCTAAAACACCTTTGTTCACTAATACAATCTACAGAATCCCAGCTCTAATCTACATTAGTGATCCAAAAACCTTTCTTGCTTTTGCTGAGAAACGAACCTCACTAGATGATACTGACGCCACTCACCTGGTCATCAGGAGGGGAACACGGGGGGACGGGAAAGTTCAGGTGATCACACTAATACAGACATGACTTTTTCTGCTTTACTTTCATTTGGAAGATTTATTAGATATATGCTAAATACATGTTTTCTTTTTCAGTGGTCAGACATACAGGAGCTTACAGGAGCTGGTTTGGATGGATATCGCACCATGAACCCGTGTCCAGTTTACGAGAAACAAACTAAGACTGTCTTTCTGTTCTTTAACTGTGTGTATGATAAGGTCACTGAACAAGAGCAGATTCGCACCCGCAAGAACGCGGCTCGTTTATGTTTTGTTAAAAGCTCAGACAGCGGGCAGACCTGGAGCGAGACGACAGATTTGACAGACACCGTGATTGGAGATGAGATAGAGAACTGGGCCACATTCAGTGTCGGTCCTGGGCACGGCATTCAGATGACTGACGGCAGACTCATCATTCCTGCTTATGCTTACTTTATTGATTCTTCTTGTTGTTGTCGTCCAAAATCCCATTCATTTGCATTCTACAGTGAGGATAAAGGGGTCACATGGAAATATGGAAACAGAATAAGTGACAAGTCTGGTGAGTGTGAGATGGCAGAGATCAACGATGACTCCTTATACTGCAACGCCAGACGCAGTTTATGTTGTAATTGGTTTAATTGTTGTTTTAGAGTTGAAGCCTGGAGTCAGAACAAAGGGATTGATTTTATTACGTCTAAGTTTTGTCTATGTCCATGTAATGTGAAACTGGTAGAGACAGACGGTGGATGCCAGGGCAGTGTGGTGAGCTTTAAACATCAAGACAAGACCTGGCTGCTTTATTCTCATCCAACTGACAGCAATGAGAGAAAAGACCTTGGGGTTTATGTGAACACGTGCCCTTTAAGTTGCTCTGGTTGGAATGAACCTCACATCATCAATTCTGGTTACAGTGGATACTCAGATCTGACTCAGATCAGCGACGAAGTTGATCTCTTTGCTTGTCTCCTGGAACGAGGGAATAGTAACGTTGATGAAATAGCTTTTGCGGAGTTTCCTCTCAAAGATATCATGACAAATAACTAGTTATAGGCGCACATGATAATAACCTGAATGTGAATAAATAAACATCTGGAGCAAAACAGCCTTACACAGCCTTCAGCACTCAGGAATTATTATTTTTTAAAATTGTTTAAGAGTACAAACAAAGGTAGTGCTTATTATAAAAGCTAATATCAAAACAGACTAACTTTTAAAATAAAGTATAAACTCATTATTGAAAGCGTTTCTCTACAACTGTTACTAATCCTGTATTGTCTCTCTGCTCGTGACTCCAGTCTTAGCTAACATTAGATAATGTGTTTTAAACCAGTGTGGTGAAAATTTACTAATCAACACATTAATCAATTAATAATAATCATAATTAATCAAAATAAACTAATTAAAATTAACTGAATATGTCCAAAGAGTTTAAGTTAGTACTTTTTATATGTCACTCATTTAGGCTGATATTTACGCTCCAACAGCGTCAGTGTAAGAGCCGCTCAGTGAGAGAGGAATAAACAGGACGATAAAGATTCATGCTGTAATGTAAGAACAGGACGAGATACAGAGATATCATGCAGGAGGTGGTGATGGAGTGTCGTTTGGAGCCAGTCAGAAGATGATCTGAGTCTTGTATGATGTGATGTAAACATGAATCTCTGTATACGGTGTGATTTATATCAGTCCCTGGTAACTGCCCCGAGGTAATGCACATCCTGTGGGGTACAGTAAGGGCAGCTGCCGGGACACATGTGATTCTGCAGACTTTGAATAAATATACATTGAGCACATCACCGACTACTGAGTGTTAATTTACAGGGGGAACTTTCTCCACAACACTGGAAATAAAAGGGGGCGCTATCAGCTAACTCACACTGCAAGACAGCCGAGACAAATCTCTAACATGCCAGAAATCCATCTGATCATTCCAGAACCAGATTGTTGATGATTAATCACACACAGGAAGCCTTCTCACATGTCAAACCAAAACCGTCTGGATTAAAATTCAGCCAAATGCACACAGACACAACATATCTTAAATAATGATAAAAAAAACATTTGGTATTTCTAGTATCATATACAGTAGCTTCCAGGTGATCATTATAATAACCCCTGTTGTATGAAGAGCACATCACAGAGATCTGGCACACCAAAGAGCAGAACACATGTAACAGGTAACCTGAAGAAAAACAAGACATTGCATAAGTTATGAGGAAAGGAACAACATTAGAAATGAAACTGGGACCAGGGTGTTGGTAAAAAGCTTAGGTAGACACATAAAACTTAAAAGCTTGAGGCTTTTGATCACCATCTCTGTCAAATAGCTCACTTAACTTCCTGCGTTGAGAAGCTTGTCTGGAGCTACAGGCTATCGCCACCTTACTTAGCCTTCTAGCTGCATGCGGTCCTAGTACCAGTACTTCTGTTTTATCAGAATTAAGCAGGAGGACGTTAATTAGCATCCAGTGTTTTATATCTTGAAAAGATATATATATATATATATATATATACGTAGCCATTTCTGTGCAAAGAACTGAGTGTTTTTAGAAGAGGTTCAATTGATGAACATACAGGGTCTAGTACACAGGTTGATGGGGTTCCACTTCCTGTTTGAACCACTGCCATCAGGTAAAAAGGTTCTGGTCAATAAGATTCCACAGAAATAAGCTGTGGCCTCCATCACACCTATGTACACACAACTGTAACAGCCAGCCTCTGTAAATATGAAATAAATATGTAATTTGATATTTTCTGTAGCGTTAATTGCACATCATTAATGTTGCTCTTTGTTTTATTTTATGATCTAATTATATTAGATCAGGATGCTCTCCTTCCATGCTGTGATCAGCCTTATGAGTGATACACTTTGATTAACTATTCAATGTCTAATGGATATAAATGCTGTTCTTAGAGGGTCTTCTGGATTCTAAAAGTAAATAATACAGCATCCAACAATAAACACTTTGAAAACGTATGAATTCAAAATCTGAGAATCTCTACAGCTTGCTCAAACCTTTAATCCCAAATCCCCATCAGAGGTGGATAAGAGAAATCCCATCGGAATAAGATAAATAAAGAATAACACATACTTTAAATCATGTGGAAATATTAGTTATAATATTTAATATTTCAATCCTAATTATAATTTATTCTTTTAATTAACGTTTTTAAATACTTTTTTGTGTAAATTGTTCCTCTCGTCCCACTTGCAGTACCTGTACAGCCCACTGGGGGGCGGCCGACGCTGTGAGGAACACTGGTATAAAGTGACGACCAGGCTTGAGAAATTTCTCAAAGAAATTTGGGGTCTGTAAATATTGATTAACAGAATCGACAGGAATTATTCTTCGTGGATGTGTTTGTTATGATAGTATAAAGAACTTCAAAAGCATTGAATATTTGTGTCTATATTTTTTATGACGGACAGATCATCATTATAAATAACTCCTCACTGAGGCTCATCCTCTATACACTAAACTAGGCTGGAAGACTAAACAGCTTGTTCCACAACCTGAGTTCATTTCAATTATCTATCAACAAGCACATGCAAGAAATTAAAGAAATAATCAAAGCGCAGTAATAATCTAATCATTAAAGATACACAACAAATAATAATGTAATTATGCTGTCTAATCATCTGTCTCACTCAATCATGGTCAAGCCAACCTGACAACCTATAACAATGTGTTAAACAAACAGAAGATGCACTAGTTAATAGTGTGGTGTTGTGGCTGATCCTATACTCTGTCCCTGATTTATAAACAGTCCGGGGTATGGGGGGGGGGGGGGGGGAATGAGGTCTTGTGCTTCTTCTTACTACACTAACCTCCTCAACGGTGTGTTTAGACTGATGGTGTTCTCTGGCTGGTGAACCAGAGTGAGGATGTGCTTATTGAAAAGATCACCTGCACAGTGCTATGAAAAAAAAATGTAAATGTCACAAAAGCAATATATATAGACAGTTCTTACAGTTTTATTTAAAACAGGGAAGAGGAAAGAAAATTACGAAACCTTTGTTTAAGAAATTAAAAAGTAGAACATCCTTTTATCTTCCCTTTTATAGCTGACATTACACAAAAGGCTTTTTTTAAAGGCAGAAGAGAAATTGCTGATTTTTGTTAAAGCCAACCCTCAGTTACATGGATACAAATACAAAACAACTGATAACAACCATCCAAAATTTCCTTCCCAAAAGAAGAACCCGGTATAAAAAGACTCGTATATATATATTATATTATATATATATTATCATGTTCTTCAAACCGTTCCTGAAAAATGTGTCCAGTGTGTCAGGGCGCATTATCCTGCTGAAAGAGGCTACAGTACTGCCACCAGGGAACACTGTCTCCATGAGGGTTTAATTTTGTGTGTAACAGTGTTTAGGTAACGGTGTTTACGCCACATGAATGGCAGGACCCAAGGTTTCCCAGCAGAACATCCCCAGAGCATCACACAAGTCCACGGTGTCTCTGCCGGCTAACCTTCTGGTACCAGCTCTTCTCCAGGTAAACAACACACAAACAAACAAACACACACACGGCCATCCACATGGTATATAAACCAGATTCATCAGACCAGGCCACCTTCTTGCCCACCTACGTGCTCATTGTAGGAGCTTTTTGTGGAGGACACGAGTCAGAATTGATACCCTGACCGGTCTGCAGCCATGCGCTGTTCATTCTGACTCCTTATATCAGATCCAGCGTTCACTTGAAGTTTGCACAACTACATTTGCCAGAGCCTTCATTCCCCAAATTCATTGCACTCCACGTGTGATCCTTGGCCATGTTGCCAGGTCTCCTTGCTTGGAGCACTTCTGCTAGGTCCTGACCACTGCAGATGGCGAACATACCACAAGAGCTACAGTTTTGGATCTGCTCTGACCCAGTCATCTAAACATCACAGTCTGGTTCTTGTCAAAGTCACTTAGATGAATGGGCGTGTCAGGGAAAGAAGGGAAGCGTATGAAGCGATGCTCCATCATGTATAGTGTCCACTGTACAGGTCCTCTGGAGACAGTGTTATGATCTGGAGTTGATCAGGTGATCAGGTCGAGACTCAGTAACGTTATGGGGCAATAAAATGAAGTCAGCTGACCACCTGAATGTACTGAATCACCAGGTTATCACATCTATGGAGGTTTTCTTCTTTCCTGATAGCTGGAGTCCTGACATTAACCCTAGTGAGAATCTTTGGGATGTGCTGGAGAAGACTTTATGGAGACCCTTCCACCATCAAAACAAGATCTTGTCCAAAAAATAATGTAACTAAATAAATGCTGAGACTTTGCTGAAACAAGGCCATGGTGAATGCACAATGATTGAATATTATTGGGGCGAGTCAGCCTGATAATCACAGATATTTCACCTTGTTTCACACATACTTTTTATAAACCCCTTTATCTGGTGACACTTATGAATATTTATGATTTTCAGAATATGATTGTTTGATTCCCATTGATTATTCAACAGTATCCAAATAGACCACACCCTTTTTTTGGTATATATTTACCCTGAAAAGAGAAGTCTCTCCAGAGGACATGGTGCCTTTTCCTATCCACGCTCTGTAGCTCTGCATCTTTACACTAAACAGATCTCCACTTGAGTATAGACTGGAACCTGACTGTCCATCCGTCCAGGAGATCAACAGACCGAACACTCTGTACTGCAGAGGGAACACCGAATCAGACGTGAGTAACATCTACATTATTTCTCTGGAGAAAAATCCCAGTCAGGTTTGAGGGAATTCAAAACTACTGAGTGTTTCAGAGTGAATCGATGCACCAGGATCCTGTAAACTGATTTACTCAGAGTCACTCAGTAAGTCGTTATTTATCAAGTCTAACCCATAAACCTGCATGTACATGAAAACTCATCGAACTCGAACTCGAACCCCGGCTCAGGGTCAAACCGCGACAACCTGTACTGTGTCCATTTAGAGGAATGATACAATAAACTATTTTTATTAATTATTGTTGTTGAAATTAAAAACATTTCAAACAGTTCAGACATTTATATTGAGGCATTTGGCAGAAGCTCTTATTACAAAAGTGCTTAAGTTTCTGTCATTGGATAAACAGTTTTTCCCTAAATTAATCTGATTCTGTTTCTTTTCTGTGTTCCCAGTTCAATAAAAACTTTGGAAAAATGGGAGAGTGTATATCAAAAACCTCTTTCCCCACACTCAACCCAGAACCATCCAAACTACCTTTGTTTACAAATACTGATACAGAATTCTACAGAATCCCAGCTCTAATCTACATTAATGATTCAAAGACCTTTCTTGCTTTTGCTGAGAAACGAACCTCACTAACTGATGCTGACGCCACTCGCCTGGTCATCAGGAGGGGAACACGGGGGGACGGGAGCGTTCAGGTGATCACACTCAGTCTGCTTCCATTAAAAACATATTAAAGTCAAAGTATTTTGATTTTTTGAATTTATTTATTTATATATATATTCTTTTTCAGTGGTCAGACATGCAGGAGCTTACAGGAGCTGGTTTGGATGGATATCGCACCATGAACCCATGTCCACTCTACGAGAAACAAACTAAGACTGTCTTTCTGTTCTTTATCAGTGTGTTAGAGAAGGTCACTGAGCAAGATCAGTTAAGCACTCGTGAGAACGCGGCTCGTTTATGTTTTGTTAAAAGCACAGACAGCGGGCAGACCTGGAGCGAGACGACAGATTTGACAGACACCGTGATTGGAGATGAGATAAAGAAATGGGCCACATTCGGTGTCGGTCCTGGGCACGGCATACAGATGACTAACGGCAGACTCATCGTTCCTGCTTATACTTATTATGTCGATTTTTTTGGTCCAAAACCCCAAGCTTTTGCATTCTACAGTGATGATCGTGGGGACACTTGGAAGTCTGGACAAAGAATAAGTGCCGAGTCTGGTGAGTGTCAGATGGCAGAGATCATTAGCAGTGACGGTAAAAGCTACTTGTACTGCAACGCCAGACACGGAGGCTTTGGTGATAGATTTGAGGCCTGGAGTGAGAACGGTGGAGAGAGCTTTAATAGAAGCCAATGTGAGAAGAGAGTGGTAGAGACGGGTAACGGCTGCCAAGCCAGTGTAGTGAGCTTTAAACACGGAGACGAGACCTGGCTGCTTTTTTCCCAACCGACTGACCGATGTAACAGAAAGAATCTTGGGGTTTATGTGAACAAGTCTCCTGTGAGTGGCTGTGATTGGATTGAACCTCGAATCATCAATCCTGGTTACAGTGGGTACTCAGATCTGACTCAGTGCGGCACGGACCATCACTTCGCTTGTCTCCTGGAACGTGGGACAAGTACTGTTGAAGAAACAGTCTTTGTGGAGTTTCCCCTCAGTGATATCAAGAAAAGTTATGAACAGTAGCTGCATTTACACGTATAACATGAATTTAAAAACATCAGAAATCAGAACAGAATTCAGAATAGAGCACATAAAGTGAATGTGAGTCTCCTGGGGACAGACACGGCTTTCAGATAAACACGTCCTTTTATAGTTTTATTTTGGTTAAAATTTACATTCATTTACTTACAAACATATTACAAACTTTAATTTCTTTTTTTAACTTTCACAGAAACCTGCAATTTTAACAGAGCTGTGTAGATTGTTTTAGTCTTCTTTATATCTCTCCGAGACAGTCGGGTCCATAGGTATGTGGACAGCGAGACAGTGTTGGTGTGTGTGTGTGTGTGTGTGTGTAATGAAGCGATCAGGATGTGACTGAAGTGTCGACTTTAATTCAAGGCCTTAACTAAAATATTACATTAATTGTTTAGGAGTTACAGACATGTTCAAAAGTAACGGGACAGATGACTGATGAACAGCCGGTTCTGGTTGTTTTTTAGTTTCATAACAGATTGTTAGTGTTGATTCTGAGTGTTGAATTAGCGTTCAGTGTGTGTTCATGAGAACTCTCAGTCTGCAGCACAGGGAGGTGATGATGAAGGTGAATTAAAGCAATTAATGCTGAAAGTTGAGAGAGACACACACACACACACCAACACTGTCTGGCTGTCCACATACTTATGGACCGGACTGTATCTCAGCTCACTTTATTTCAGTCTTCGTTATATACCTTCTGTTTGTATCCCAGCTTCATACACAATGTACACAAAAGTCTGTTTAATCCTTGTTTATCTGATTATAATATAATAAAACCTATATTGTATAAATTAAATTAAAAACCTGAACTAAATGAAAGACTCATGGATCCAATTATATTTTGACACCAGAATATTTAAATATTACCACATAAAACATCCCACTTAAAAGGAAATTAAATATTTGTTTGTATACAAGAGGGGAAAAGATAAATATTGAGATTCTGTCAGGACACACATACACACACACACACACACACACACACACAGTTACACTCTGGACCGGTTGACTCGAGCTGATCTTTACTGGACAGTTTATTACTCTAACATCACTAACAACAATATTTGCTGGCTGTCGTGGGTCAGTGCGGGTTCCACAGATTTTAATTCATTATAAATTTTATAGAATAAATCTCCAACACCTTACAGTGCAAAAACACATTCACATGTTTACATTTAGCATAAAGAAAAGAGAAAGTGAGACTACTTACTACTACTAATAATAATAACTAGAATTCATAAAAAATACAAAAACTCTAAGGACCATCCACACTTCTATCAACATCAAAATACAGTTAATAATATTTTAACAAACAGATTTGATACTTTGCACTTAAATCCACCAGGTTCTCACCAGTACACAGAGTGAAACACTGACATCTAGTGGCCGGTTTTAGCTACTACCCCACAGTCACTTGTTTAATTGATGACAGATACAACAGATAAAGAGCAGACAATAGACATGGAACTAGGCAATCCATAAACTTTAGATGACAGTAAGACTGTTCTGTATAGAGAATGTGTACATGTGTGCTGCTACTGTAAGGCGTATGTGCTGTAATGCCTTGTTTGGTAAATAAAGGCTGCTGCCCTTCTTGCTTTCACCTTTTCCCACAACCTCCACCCTCACTGTAATGTCTACTGGTCAGTCTCTAACTGCATGACATTTAAACAGTTCTCTTTATTGTGACAGCACTTGTGTGAATAAATCTCTAATCTTAACTTCATCATGCGGCAAGAAAACTCACAAAAATATATATATATATATTTTTGTTGTTGCTTAAATATATCTTTTCTCTTAAAAAATTGTTTTTTGTTCCTTTCTGTTCCCCTGTACCCGACCAGAGTGAAGTCACTCACAGGCTTATAAAGGTGAGTTCAGGCTCAGCTTGTCCTCCCAGATTGCTTGTACAACAGCGCCGCCTAGATTTGTATTGGATCCGGGCCTGTCTGAACAGAATCCCGCACTTTACACCTGCACCCAGTGATGATGAGATGAAGACTTATAGACTTATAGATTTATTATCCAAAAATCAAGTGAACCCCTGGGACACGTCCCCGGCAATAAATAAGAAAAAAAGCGCTGTGGTTTCTGATGGTTTCCAGATAAACAAATCTTACACAGATATTGTCACATGTGCAGGTTTAAACCCAACTAAAACTGACTGCTTTTATGTTGTTACTTTTCACAAATAATTGCTTTCTATAATAATATAAACTTATTCATGTACAGTATAAAATGCTATTGTCACCATGCAGGAATTGGGTTCTTTTAGATATCACTGGACCTCCACAATATATATTTATATATTTATATATATATTGTGGTGTATTAAATAAATAGACACGGTTTATCTTTAAACAATGCATACAGAATAATGTGTTCATAAAGTACTTAAAGTTTAGGGTTAGACTGATGGTCTTCTTCTTCTCTGAGTTACTGGCCCAGTGTGAGGATGTACCAAGTGATAAGGTCTTAAACGTACTTCAGTAATAAAAACATCTGGCAAAGGCCACTAATGTAAATGTCTTATAATTGCAAGCTTTGTTTAAAATTACATTTGGGAATGGAAAAAAAAATAAAAATAAAAATACTTTCCTTGAAAGCAGAAGAGAAGCTGCTGACTATCAGATCCTGCATTAAATAAAGCTCTAGAACTCACTTCCATGGATACAAGATCTAAACAACCAGACAAACACGACCCAGAATTTACTTCCCAAAAGAAGCTGTTGTACTGAATATCAGCACGACGTCCACAAATACTGCTTACAATCAACTGTTTATGATTTGTTCCTTTATTTAAACAGTTATTTAGCTCCGCCCACACATATCCTTCAGCACCTGGAGGAACTAACTAACCGCGCCTGCTGGAGCTGACGACTGAAAAACTCTCACCCAGATGCTCCACTCTCTCCTCCGGCTTTCTGCAGCTGCTGCACCACAGTTAAAGCATTAATAATAAGTCACTGATCAGAGAGTTGAAGGGTTTAATCCACAGCGACGTGGTACTGGACCAATCAATCAAAAGAGCAAGAGGTTAGACAGCTGCTGTACCCTGACCGAGTTAAACAGTCTGTGGATGTGTTTATTGATCACTCAGACCGTCTCCCCGGTGCTGTGAACGTGAATTACAAACTCAGTTGAATCTTAAACAGAGGGACGAAAGGTTTAAATTACAAAACTTTCATTTATAGAAGTAGAAAAACAGATGTGAGAGTAAACATGATATGCTTTTGCAATATCTTCCCTTTTACCAGCTTAAAATACCAAAGCCATCTTCCTCAAAAGAAAAAGAGAAGATGCTGACTGCCTGAGTTTCGATGAATTAAAGCCCTGCAGCTCACGGACATGCACTGGGAGGATTCATTAAATCAACCTAAATTTACACTTTTATTTTGCATTGGTCATTTCTCTGATGGGTAACTCTCGCTCACACACACACACACACGCACTTGGCCTGTTTGATACCAAAACAGTGAAGTTCTATATACACACCTTTATCTGGTGACTCTAATGAATATTAAAATTTAGAGAAAATCATCTCCAATAATCTGAGTGATGTATTTCAAGGATTCAAGGATTCTTTATTATCATACCAGCACACTTCCATGTTATGGTAAAAAATTAGGACCCAGGTCCCGTTTAAGCCACATAGATAACAGAGTCATATAAATATGAGGATGTGTATACGTATATACATGAATATAAATAAGATCAGTCAGAGATATATTATGCAAGAATTAAGACGTAAACTGTACATAGTGTATTGCACATTTTGTACATTGGACTTATAGGGTTATATATTCCACTAAAAATATAGAGATAGGTATTGTAATTAAATACTATCCATTGTTAGATTATTCAACAGAATGCAAATAGACCACACCCATTTTTGAGTGTATGTTTACCCTGAGAAGAGAAGCCTCTCCAGACTTCATCTGTATCTTTCACTAAACAAATCTCTCCTCGAGTCCAGACCAGAACGTGACTGATCAGTCCTGCAGCAGCTCTGGGGTTCGTCCAGGAGATCAACAGACCAAACACACTGTAGTACAGAGGAACCACGGAGTCACAGGAGAGTAACATCTAGGTTTAATTCTCTGGAGCTGATCATTTGAAGTGGAGGAAAAGCGGAGTCAGATATTAAATCACACAGGTGAGGTTTAAGTTGTGGTCAGTAGGGGGCAGTATGTGAAAAGTATCAGATTTTCAATTTCAGTAAAAATCAGACGATAAATCCCTTACCATCCTGATCTTTTAGCAGAACTGAGAAAGATTGAATCCTAAACACTGTTTTAAAACACCTTTTGGACACTATCCACGCTGGTTTCTCCAGTCATGATAGAAAAACATGCATTGTTCAGTATAAAAAATATTTTAAAACGTGCTGCTGGCGAGGTTGTCTTCAGGGCTAGCAGGGGAATCCTGGTGAAACCCTGGTCATATCTCAGGAACCGGACCTGATCCAGGAATACACTTGGTATCAGAATGGAGCTTATTGAACCAGGAGAAGATCGATTTAATACCTGATTTTATGTGATGGATCAGATTAATCCAGTGTGTGTTTCTAGGGTTTTACCGTAACCCCCAGGCTCTGGGAAAACTATGATTTAGTTAAGATGTTGTCAGTAGAAAGATTTACTTATTCACTTTCCTATTCATTCCTGCACGAACAATGTGTTCACAAATGAAAATGAAAAAAATTAATTCTACAGAATCCCAGCTCTAATCTACAAGTTAACACCAAAGACTGAGGTGATCACACTAATGCAGACAGATTTTAAAATTTAACAGTGTTTTACATCTAAGTATTAATTGAATTTGATAAATAGTCACAGATGTTTTATATTTTTGTTTCAGTGGTCACCCGGGACGGAGACTCCAGAAGCTTCTATGAAGGGATGTCGCACCATGAGTCCGTGTCCAGTCTATGAGAAACAAACTAAGACTAACATGTCACTGAGCAAGTGCAGATTTGTACGAATCATAACACGGCTCGTTTATGTTACGTTAAGAGCACAGACTTGGAAGAACCTTACAGACTTGATAGACACTGACATTAAAAATGATGTTATACACGTTCATTCACAACGTGGGCCACGTTCAGTGTCTGTCCTGGACACGACATTTAGATGACTGACGGGAGGCTCATCATTCCTGCTTATGCTTGCTTTAAGCACGGTGCCGGTAAATCCCATTCATTTGCATTCTATAGTGCTGATTGTGAGAAGATACGGAAATCTGGAAATAGAATATGTGCCGAGTCTGGTGAGTGTCAGAGATCAGTGATGCCCCATGGCAAAAGTTACTTATACTGCAACGCCAGATGGACTGACGGTCATAGACACGAGACCTGTAGTGAGAACGGTAGAGAAAGTTTTAATATAATTCTATGTACAGATAAACTGGTAGAGACCCCTAGTGGCTACCCAGGGCAGTGTGCTGAGCTTTAAATGTGGAGACGAGACCTGGCGGCTTTTTTCACATCCAACTGACCGACATAAGAGAAAAGATCTCGGGGTTTATGTAAATAAGTGTCCTTTTAGTGACAAGGGTTGGAGTGAACCTCACATCAACTGCGGCCACAGCGAGTACTCAGATCTGACTCGGATCAGCGGCACGGAGGATCGCTTCCTGACGCAACCCTCCCATTTTTATCCGGGCTTGAGACCGGCACTGTGTCCAGTGGCTGGGGGGTTTGGACACTGGCTGGGAATCGAACCCGGGCCTTCCGCATGGCAGGCGAAACACCTACCACTGAGCCACCAGTGCCCAGTTTTCTCTCTAAGATATCATGCCAAATTAGGAGCCATACACACGTACACACACTACCATAACCTAAATAAAAAAATTTAAAACACCTGAGACAGAACAGAATTCAGAATCGAACACATGAACTGATTTGCTCTGAAACACTCAGTGAGTCTCCCAGGGACAGACATTTTTTTATAGAGAAGAAAAATGTTGCGTGTATTATATGACTGTGATTTTTGATAATAAAAATAATGAAACTTACATGCTTTTAATTTCTCCTGCTTGGATTTTGAAATGGTATCTAAATAGATCATTTATGTTTTATATTTTTCTGTTCCTGACATGGAAATAGACGTATTAAAAGGCACATGGAGTTTAAAGACTAAATGTAAACATTGTTGTAGTTCATTAAGTATTAAGCCTGGATAAGAAGCACAGATATACAGACTGCATTGTGCTCCAACTCTGACAGGCCAGATACCTCCTCTGCTCTCGCTAGAGATAAGTGAAGCCGATAAAAGTAAAGTAATAGACTTTACTGAGTTTTCTCTCCATGATATGATGAAAAATCCGTAGCTCTGTTTACACACGGCACTACCATGGACTTTATGAAGAGAATTGAGAATAAAGTGAACTGATTGACGCTGAACCACCCGATCAGACACCAGTTTTAGAATTATTTTTAAATCACAGCCCTTTTTCAGCTTTTGTTCATTTATGATTAAAAAAAAATAATAATTTTACAAAGACATAGCTTGCTTTTTTTACATGATGAAAACCTGAGATTTTCAAAAGGGTGTGTAATTTTTTTCAATCCACTGACTATTACGTTTTATTTGACATCTCTATAAATTCAGTAATCAAAGTGTCGACTTTCAGCTTTAATTCAATACTTTAACTAAAATACTGCACTAACAGAACAAATTAGAGCCAAGCACTGCTGTCCAAATACTTATGGACCTGACAGTATCTATCTGTGTTTACTAAATATAACGACTCTGTAACTCTTGTTTTAATGTTTCATGGAAGTCAGAGCTGTTTACTGACCTGCTGTGGAATTAATCACAATAAAATCTCTATAAATATAAAGAAATGTTCGGAACTCAGCTTGATGAAGCAGCGACAGCGTGCACTTACACCGCACTTATAATATGTAAGTAATAAAAAATCCCAGACAAACTTTAAATATACAAAAAAAACATATTTTTTTTTACATTTTGGTATAAAAAATTACATTTTAAAAATCCCACCACATTAAAAAAATCATCCCACTTTTAAAACATAAATAGATGTGAGTGTATACAAGAGATAAAAAAATGTGTCAGCATATATTCACAGGTCCCTCTTGCACACACACACACACACACACACAGTTACAGAACAATCTCCACTGCGAGGTTAGTCAAACTCCTGCACCTCCTTCTGCACAATGTTTTCCTGTAAACACACAGAGCATAAATACATGTCATTTACTGCCACCTGCTGGTGCGATGAGCAGCTACACACTGAAGTGATTATTCAAGTATTTATTATTATGTAAATATTATTAAAGAAATAAATACAGATCCGAAGTGTGGGAAAACAACACTAACAGCATGAGGAGGGAAAAGGAAAAGAGTGAAGAGGAGAGAGAGAGAGAGAGAGAGGGAGTGTCCAGTCCTTACCCATCCTCCCTGACTCTTCACCCAGGGAGTGAAGGTCTCCATGTAGCGCTCAGCAAACCCCTCCACGCGCTGCGTCGCCCCCGTCGCCGTGACGACCCGCCTGGTCATTTCCATGGTAATGGCTACACGCCGCAGGGTGGGGCTCTCGGACACAGGAAGGGGCGGGTCTACAGTCTCGTTGGCACAGGAGTCGAGCAGCTTGGCGAAGGACGCGTAGGACATCCGGTTCAGCGAGTTCCGCAGCAGGGGGTTCGCCTGGATCTGTAGAACCACCATCATCATCATCATCATCATCACATAACCTTCAAGGTATTCACTACACTGATAATAATCCCACACTGATAATAATACTCAGTGATAATAATCCCACACTGAGAATAATACTCACAGTGATAATAATCCCACACTGTTAATACTAAATAAAGTTTAATTTACAAAACCACTGGACTTACAAACTTACTTAAAAACACAAGACGTTTCAGTGTTC
>JAQMYL010000008.1:317255-334881 GCA_030014365.1 Clarias pachynema | reverse complement strand
CACACGTGTCTGAGATTCATTTCAGTGATCCAAAGAGCCCTGAGACACAACACCATCCATGAGTTTAATTTAAAAACCAAACATTTAATGTTTAGGACACTTACATACAATTTGCATAATAATTTGGAACGCGGTGTGTGTGTATATATATATATATATATATATATATATATATATGCCAGATACTTTTCTTTTCCCACGTGAGTCAGTCCGCGTCAGTCATGCTCTTTGCAATCTTTCCAATCAGATGTGACCTCGCCATTTCAACCAATCATAACACGCCAGGAGCACAGCCTAAATCCTGTTTACATGAAATAAACCTACTTCCGAGCAGGTTTAAGCTTACGGACATGCAAATGCAATGCGGACATGCAAAATGACAGCAAATGCAAGATGCACATCGAAGAACGAAACAATCCAAGATCAGGACAAATCCACAACAATCAAATCCAAGTAACTGAGTTAGCGACGTATGAAGAACGGACCCCTGATCCCAGTTTCACCAAAACATCAAAAAGGTAAAATCATCAGATTTCAGTCAGAAGTACGATGACGTAGTGGTTAGTATTGTCACCTCACACCTCCAGGTTCGATTCCCACCTCGGGGTCTATGTGTATGTTCTCCCTGTGCTTGGTGGATTTCCTCCCACAGTACATCTTTGGACACATGCAAATTAAGCTAAATGGCGTTCCCAAATTGTCCATAGTATGTTAATGAGTGTGTGAACGTGTGTTGAGTATGGATTGGCACCCCGTCCAGGGTGTACCCCGCTTCATGCCCCAAGTCTCCTGGGATAGGCTCCAGGCGACCCGCAACCTTGTATACAGGATAAAGCGGTATAGACAGTGAGTGAGTGAGATCTCACTGAAACAAAGACCGTGTGTGTGAGACAGAGAGAATGAGTGTGATGCTTGCTTTACATTTTAATAATGATCTTTTGAGGATCTCAGTCATATAATAAACAGGAAACTCACTGCACTGCTGTTTCATATCTCAGAGACCTCTGATGCGCCAGTTGATCAGAACATAATGCTCTTCATTATTTAACTCACTACTTAATTACAGCCTTGTGATGATCAGCTGGGTGGAACTGAGCAGAAAACCTACAGAATGTGCTCTTTACTGAACATGTGATTTTATTCCCAAACTTTCCCAACATCAGCAAACCTTAAATTTTTTTATTGTATTTTTTATTTATATTTTTATTAATATTAAGCAGGTGGTTTTAAGGTCATTTTCCTTTTGCTTTAAATTCTTGATTAAATTTGACATTGAGTATACAGTTCATCTCAAAACTTATGCTAGATTCATTATGTATAAAGTGAAATATTTCAGGCGTTTTTTAAGGCTCATGAAAATCAAAAATCCATTATCTCAAAATGTTACAATATTTCATTTGGAGTTTGAGTGAATTACTATTCATACAGTCTAAGTCTAGTTCAGTACACACATGGAGAAGACTGCTAACTTGACAGTTATCCAGATCATAGCTCATTCGCTCCTGCATAGGAGGAAAAGAGGAGAGGGACAGAATCAGGTGCAGCCCAGTGGGAAGTTTCCACAGTCTGTGATTTTGAGGTGCCATGTTGTCTGCTGGTGTTGGTCCACTGTGTCTTATCAAGCCCAAAGTCAACACAGCGTCTACCAGGAGATTTTAGAGCACTTATGCTTCTGTCTGCTGACAAGCTTTATGGAGACACTGACTTCCTTTTCCAGCAGGACTTATCACATGCCCACAGTGTCAAAATGTACACGAACTGGTTTACTGACCAGTAAACTCTGTGATGTTAATGTTGCTCAATCTGCCAGATGACTCACCTGACCTGAACACTACAGAGAATCTCTGGGATATTGTCAAGAGGAAGATAAGAAACACCGATCCGACAGTACAGAGCTGTAATCGAAAGGAAATCAATATTTCACTGTACATGTAATAAATCTAGAATGAGTTTCAATTTTTAAATAAAATGTTAGAAATTAAAGAGAGAAAATTATCTTTTTCATGATTAAAATTTTCGAGATGCAGTGTATATTCATAAGAGGTTTATCAGAGTCCATTTGTGCCCAGTCACACGATAAACAGGTTGTATTAATATTAATGCTTCAGGATTCAATCCAGTGAGTATTTGATGGAAAATCAGCAGTTTAGGCTGTGAATAATTTCACACTCCGTTACAGGAGCTTAGTCTGAGTGTCACTGGTGTTTGACACAGACCAGTATGACCAGTCCTGCAGGTTTCAGGAGACCTGTGCTCTCTATAGTCAGGATCAACAAAAAAAATTCTCAGACATCTGGTGTTGGCTTTTGTATTTAGAAACCTGCACAAAGCCACAAAATAATCTAACCACATCTGTGACAGAGTGCAGCAGAGGGCCTGGAACAGCACGTAGGGGAACCGATGAAGCATCAGACGACGCATGCCGTACGCTGCACCCGAGTGATCAGATGCAAATCACGGCTCTGTCTCACACAAGCGTAAAAAAATACACCATGATCTGAGGCTTTACATCTCGACCAACATGGACACAAAGGGAGAACAGAGAGCATTCTCAAACATAAAGAGCAGGATTCTCCAGGAACAGGAGGAGAAACACGACTCCCACAGCACTGGAGGCTCAGAGTACCAAACCTGCACCTGCAGAGAGCGCACCTGAGGCGTCACCTGAGGAAAAGCCTTACTGTTTTAGACAGAGCGCCAAAGTGAAGCGAAGCAGCCGACACCCAGGGCGCATGACACAGGTGCTGGAACATCATCAGTGCTACAACAGGAGGAGATGAACACTACACACTGACAAACACGTGAGGATTAATTACTGTTTTATACTTGTGATTTATATGTTTTATTTATATCGATCTTAAAGTTTTTTTGTTCTCAGCACTGCACTTGTAACTTCTACAACCTGTCTCTACTGCTGCTGGATACTGTATCTGGAACTTCCTTCAGGATCAATACAATTTTCTATCTATCTAAAAATAAACCTGATGAAAACATGTAAGTGTTTATCGCTGTGTTTAATGTTTGTTATTGTGAGTAATAAACATCTTCTGGTGTTCCAGGTGTTGTTATTCCTGATCATTATAGACCTTTTTATCATCATTTAATCGTTTCATCTAACAATCTTTATTGTTTAATGATTCGTTTATCACTTGATGAGAATAATTTTGGTGATAAGGTAGGATTTCATTTTTGTGAAGCTGCTTTGAGACAATGACCATTGTTAAAAGCGCTATATAAATAAAATTGAATTGAATTGATTCCCCCACCCCCCCTTGAACAAACTTAAAAAAAAAAATATATATATATATATAAAAAAAGACTGACTGAGAAATCACTCTCAAACAAAAAAAAATTAAAAATGAAAGAAAATGAAAGAAAAAAACAAGCAAAATAAGACAAAAAGTGCACAAATGAACAAACAAAAAAAACGATGAGTTTACTCTAACCCTAAAGGTTATGATAGTGATGTTAATAACACAGTGCTCGGCGAGTGAGAATAAACGCGACTTGCGTTTAAGTTTTTAATCAAATCATCTCTATTTTTTATTTACTTGTATCAGTTTCATTTTTTGCTAAACATGCAATTGTTTTTTACAAAAAAAAAAAAAATTTAAAATACTGTCAGTGACACACTCATCATTCACCTTTCATTAAAGGTTTAATAATTTATTTCAGAGCTCCTCACATTCCTCCAGCTCCTCCTCTCCACCTCGCACACGTTCCTGTAGAATAAACATGTACTGTAAAACAAAAACCCAGCTAACGTTTCAGACTGAACAACTACATCCGCTGCACATTTCTACACCGGTGGAAGAAATTTGGAACCTCTTTCTCCACCCATCCTTTGTCAGGACTTTTACAGGTTCTAGATGTTATGTTTTTAAAGATGTTGCTCTGACTTTTGGTTTAAATATTGCCAGTAAAGATCTAGTAACACATGATTTATTTGAGATACATGGTTCCTCTGCAGTTCCTCAGGCACTGACAGCTTAATTTATTATGAAGTGTATTGTCCAAGGATCCTTCTGTCCTTGAAGTCCAACTTGTGAGACACGAAATGTGCCGTGCAGAGAGAAAGCGCGAGTCACGGCCACTGCCACAAGTCTGAGAACCTGCTGAGTCTGAGATGAGCTGATGGTGTCGAAGCACGGTCGGATGAACAGTCCGATTTCTCCACATCCTTGACTTTGGACAGACACGTGAGGGACCGCAACTCAAAAACAAATGTGTAATAATAATAAAGTCATCAAGGTTCAAACATGCACTCGGTCTACCTCTGATCACAGAATGGGGGAGCCTGTGATTATTTCTGCTGAACATTTTAACATTCTTCATTCAGAGGGAGAGACGAAGCACGTCCATGTAGTGTCCTAAATTATGACAACCCTGAAAGAGTACCAAAAAAAAAAAAAAAAGTGTTCTTCGTTTCTCCCTCGTCTTTTATCCCGCATTTAGATTAGACACACAGGAAAGGGGCGTGGCATGGTGTGGAGGCGGAGTTCATGACTTTACATAAACGCTGTGTAGCACGGCGGAGGAGAAGCGCAAAATCTCACCAAGAGTCCGTCAGAACAAAGCCGCCACGTCCAATCACGTGGAGCCGTGCAGGGAGGCGGAGTCTCGCTCTTCCTTGTCCTCGTCGTCCATTTTGCGTCCGTGCTTCCTGAAATACTTGTACCTCTGCACGTAGAGCTTGACCAGGTTACTCACCTTTACTGGGTTGATCTCACCCGTCCTGCTGTGACAGATCTGAAACACACAAAATACATCCTCAGAGCAAAAGTTTGTGCACCCTCAAATCTCATTTCATAGAGCTTACGACAATGAAAAGTAAAAGAATAAAACACACAACTGCGTGCACACGTGTGTGTGTGTGTGTGTCTGCGTGAGAGCGAGTTACAGTAAAACTATAAGCTGAACCTGTTTAACCGTTTATTATCACTGGCGCATCCACTGTGAACAAGCTGTTGCTATAGAAACAATCACACATTAGAACAAGCACATTAATTATATACAAACTCAACACTGTTGTGGTATTACTGTTTCCTTTATACAATAAAATAATACACATTCGGTTTCATGCTCGGATTTTTGTCTCTATAAAAAATAACCAGAAAAGGAGTTTACATGTTGGACCTAATAAAATATCTATCAATATAACTCATCATGCTCTGTAATACTCATGACTTCTGAAATTCTCACTATTTATAAGAGTTAATAACCCACGTGATGTAAGGAGTCTAACTGAAATTAAAATGTTGGCTGTGTGAGTCACTGCATGGTTTTGCATGTGCATTACAGAACACCTGGATTACATCTGCCCGATATCATACACTAACAAAGCTTGGGAGAGAGAGGCGGAAACCCGATCCCAGTCTTACACATCAGACGCTTTATGAGAATAACCACAGGTGTTTACTTTAGCCTTTCACCTGTTTCTGCAGAGGACACACCAAGGGCAGGGTTGGCTAAGCTATATGAAACAGTTTTATGGAGAGAAGAAGTATTTACCTTGTGCACCGCCTTCCTCAGGATGTCCTTATACTCTTCTTTATTGATGTCCTTGCGCTGGTAGTACGGCTTGATGGCCAATTTCACTTCCTCTACTGCCCTCTCCTGGGTGTGCAGTTTCTTTAAATACTGACGGGAAGTGATTCAGGGTAATTACGCTTCTTTTTAAAAAATATAATGTCATCATAATAACGGCATTAGAACATGTTAATAATGAAAATAATAATGTATTATTACTATGACTATCATCACTACCTTGTCAGGGTCTTTACTGTCTCCATCCCATCCTGTCTCACTGGCCCCCCCTGCTGCCCCAGGCAGCCCAGTGGGCAGCGGAGGGGGTGGAGTCTGAGCACATCCACCTCCCAGTGAAAGCCCAGGGTGTAGATGCGAAGGGGGTGTTTTGGTGCAGCCGACTAACGGGAGGGAGCCATGGAGAATGAACTGGGCAGGAGTCGGACCCAGGGGTGGGGCGTGTGATGGAGGAGGAGGAGGAGGAACTTGTGAGGCAGAGGAGGATGATGTAGAATGCGACTGTGACTGGTTTTGGTTCGCCTGAGAGAGAATCTATTGTATGTATAAAATGAGATGTGGATAATAAGCCAATGATGGAGATAAATACAGTACATTAATTTATATGAATAAATTAAGGAGTGAAACTTCAGGGGAGAGTACGGAGAAACACGCTCACCTGGCTTGTGGCCTGGATGAACTCCTGCGCTTTGGCTCGACTGGCAATGTTGGCTTCCTCCATCTTAAAAAGGAGAGCAGTCACTGGAAGCGGACAGAGATTAGGAGTTAGGCTTTCACATAGAATGGACATGCCTCATTATTCTGCATCGTATCCAATTCTGCACTCTGGCCTCAGCATCTGAACCAGCTGAGGTATCTAAAGATAAGACATTTATTTTACTGTACATCTATTACTCTGCATTCAAACCTAAGGTAAGTGGCTATCTTCCAACACATACTATAATTTGAAGTCTAGTGCTTTTCAGCTCCCAACCAATCATGTGGCAGGTTGTAGGGCAAGTGACGAAAACCAACATGGATGAAAATGTGCCAGAAGAAGCGTGTCTTGTCTATGGACAGATATGTTAATATATGAATATATTATCTTTCCTCCCGACACACATACTTCCCTGTTGAGTGTCCCATTCCAAACTTATTTCCCTGTGCTTACCGTTATAATGTGAACCACTCGTCTCTTCTGTGAAGCCTTTCCATGCGTGTTGGTGATTTGAGTTCATTTACACACACTCTACAGGAGCATTAGTGACCACAGGGACTGATGTCAGAATGTTCAGGCTTAACACACCATGCCTTCATGGAGCTGGCTTAGTTCCTCTTAGTTCCAATTTATAACTGTGCGTTTCTAACTTTGAGTCAATGGTTTGGGGAATAAAACAAGTATGGGTGTGATGGTCAGGCGTGCACATACTTTTGGCCTGTGTGTGTATAACTACACTGTTTTTGCACATTCAGCAGTATGTATTATGATGAGGGACTCATGGAGTCCTTTTTTTTTTTTTTTTTTGGAACCGAGTCATTCCTGGTGATTCCCATCCCTACTACTTAGTCAGTTGATCTTGAACAGAGAGGAAGGCTGTGGTGGTTATGGTGCTATTCCCCACTCTCCAAAGATTCCTTATGCCTAAAACGCCAGATATATTTCATGAGATAATTATCTACTACTTTTTTGTTTTTGAATTAGGTGAAGAGCTGACACCCTCTAGGGCAGCAGACTGAGAAACATCCTTCCTCTGGTACACACAATCCATATACTGAGTGTTGGAGAAGACAGAAAGCTAAAAACGTAAGAACACTACAATATGCACACAAACTTTAAAGAAGGATAAAACTCACATGCTAGTACGCCTCCAGCAGTGCAGTCTACGCCTGTCTGCAGACTCCAGGGCAAAGGGGGCACAGCAGAGGGTGAGGGTGGAGGGGGCGGAGGTTTACTGACTGTTGATGAAGACACAGAGGCTGAAGAAGATGAGGAAGGTTCTGCAACCAGAGGAGGAATGGAATGAGCAAGAGAACTTGCAGCCAATGCTGATGAAGTGGAGCAGGGCGGTGATGTCTTCTGGTCATCCAATGGGAGGAGCTTGGAGACAGACTGGGAAATTCCATCACCTCGTGAGGGTGGTGGGCTAGGAGGAGACTTTGCAGGCACAAGTAGAGTGGACTGGGACTGAGCAGGGCACTCCTCTGAAAGGAAAGATGGTTCAGGGGTCTTGCAGCTGCTGTCTACAGTCTGGGAGTCTGGAGAAGATTCTCTAGTATCTCGAGAGGGTGGTAAAGATAGTGGTGGAGTGTGAGGGGGTGAAGAGGATGGGGGAAGAACACTGGTAGATGAGGAGGAGGAGGAGGAGGAGGAGGAAGAGGAGGAGGATGAAGGTGTGGGCCCAGGATGTGTGGAAGGTGGACTTGACGGTTTAGAACTGATTCCACCCAAAGGCTGAATATCTGAAGCTCCAGTCCAACCAGATCCTAAAACACTGCCGTTGGCACCTTTGGCACTGGGACCTTCAGCTGATAAACCCTTCTCCCGGGGCTTCTTTCCTGGCCTTCGTCTGCGTTTTGCTGCTGAGGATGATGTGGGTGAGGACGCAGATGACGATGTGGAGGTGGTGGAGCTTGGCTTGGCTTTCTTTGACTTGAGTCCTGTTGGGTTTGTTGAGGACATTGATGAGAGAGTATTCCGTTGCTTGCCAGTCTTGTTCAAATCTTTGGCTCTGCCAGGCAATGAAAGAGGTTCTGAGCAGGGCTTCAGGAACGGAGATCGGCTTTCGTTGTCCCGTCGGAAAACCACAGCTATAGACCCTCCCACCACTGAGGGTCCTGTTGTTCCACTGGGTCCTAGGAGATCAATACCTAGTTTAGCAGAGTTTCCTGTGGTACTGCTTACTCCCTCCCGGACTAGCACTGAGACTTTAGACTGTAGTTTACCCTTCCTGCTTCCTCCACCAAGCTTCTTGGATCTTCCTGAACGACCTGATTCCTTCTTGCTTGGTTTATCTTTCCCAGTCTTGCGTATTCTTTTGGTAGAAGATGATGAAGCAGTAAGAGGAAAAGTGGTAGTGTTGTTAGAAGATGCAGAAAGAGGTGAAGACAGTGAGGGCAAAAGGCTTTTACTTTTGCTTGCTTTGGGTCTGTGAGAGGAGGAGGAGGCAGATGACTCAGACTGGCCCAGTTTTTTGCTCCTGGATCTGGATTTCTTCTTCTGATGGTGCCGGGTACTTTTGGGAGTGATGGATTTGAGTTTGGGGCTTGGCAGAGGAGGCTCAGGGGGAGGAGGGAGCAGAGGAGAGTCATCAAGTGAAGGGTAATCAGAGTCCAGCGCTTCTCCATCCAAAGAAAGCATGTCTGGCTCGGGGTGATCAGACAGCCGGTCTGAGATTCGGTCCGATTCATAGTCATGGTATCTAAGAGGACTTGGAGAGGTTGGACGAGATCTGCTCCTGCGCTGCTGCTGCTCCTCCTCCTCCTCCTCAGAGCGTCTCCTCCGTTTCCTCTTGCGCTTGTGGGGTTTGTCTGAGCCTTGTGTAGGACTCCGGGCCCGATCCTGGGTGTGGGACGGCGAGGTAGGGATCAATGTAGTGGTGGGTGTAGTGGTAACAGTGATGGTACGTTTGATTGCAAAAAGATCCGAGCTGTTCAGGTCCTGAATAGACGGAGGTACAACAGGCCGACCATCCCGTCTCCTATCTTGCTCCCTTTCCCGCTCTCTCTCTTTATCCCTGTCTCGTCTATCCCCGCTTTCTCTTCTTCTTTTTGCATCCCCTCTTTCTCGGCTACCTGATCTTCTGCTTCCTTCTTCCCGATCTCTCTTCCTTTCTTCTCTCATTCTGGAGTCTTTTTCTCCCTCTCTTTCCCGAGTATCTCTCCTCCTTTCTCGGTATCGATCCCTTTCCCGGTCTCTGTCCCGATCTCGGTCACGGTCCCTCCCTCTGTGGTGGCCTTCCGAGGGGCTGGACCAGGACCTGTGGCTGTGTGCATGCCGAGAGGTATTATGAGAATGTGACGCCGGCTCAGGAGTGATGTGATGCGTGCTCTTCCTTGTCCGGCTATAACTTCTGCTGCTCCTTCTCCTATCCTTCTCTTTCCCTTCTCTTCTGCTCCGTCTTTCATGATCTCTCTCCGTGTTCTCTCCACTTGCTCTTCCCAACTGCCCCTTTTCCTCTTTTCTCTTCTTTCGCTTCTCCTTTTCCTGGCCTTTCAACTTGCGCCGGTCCCTCTCCTTGGAGCTTTTGGAAGACCTGCGACTCCTTACCTTCTCCGTGGTCTGAGGTTGGGATGCAGGTGGAGAGGAGGACGGTATAGGAAGGACTGATGAAGGAGGCGGCGATACGGATGCTGAAGAAGGACAAGACCGGAATCTCTGTTTTCGCCTGTTGGTGAGTTTCCTTCTCAGGTCCCCCATGCCAATAGGGGGTGCTGGTTGGTGGTCCCATTCACCCTCTGCTCGAACCGATACGAATCCTTCACCATCCAGAACTCGCAAGATCCTCTCAGTTTTGAGACCTCCCCCTGGCAAGAATGAAGGACTCCCCGGGGATGAAAGCAGCACTTCCCTTCTTATCTCGATCTCTCTTTCCCTTCTGCTCTCAGCAACACCCACAATCTCTCCTTCTTCTATTTCCGAGCGCTCCGAATCATCTTCTCTTCTGTCCTTTCCTCGCTGTCTCGTGTGTTTGATCTTGTTTGTCAGTGTGGGCATGTGCTCAGACACCAACACTTGATCTTCCACCTCTGTCGAATCTGGAGGCGGACCCTCAGCTTCGAGGGCTGTGTCCAGCTCCACCTCTTTAGCATCTTGTACATCACATGATATTTGCATGCTTTTGATCGAACTTTCTTCTTCTCCGTCTTGCTCCCCATCCATCTCTTTCTCTGACGCTGGTGAGCCGGTGGGTTCAAAGGGGTCGTATTTATCTCCTTCGTCTTGGGCCTCTATGCCTGGTACACCCTCGCCCTCTGTGGGTTGGAAGGGGTCATATATATCTGTGTCCATGCCCTCCATCTGCCCATCATCATAAAGGGGGGCAGATGAGGAAAGCCGATGTAAGGAAGTCGAAGGAGGTGCAGAGAGCAACGACGGAGCCAGAGTTGAAGAGGTCGAGGACACGCCATCCCCTCCTGCTTTTCCAACCCGATTGTTCCCAGCATGACTGCCGTCCTCATCCTCGCGATATCCCATTCCTGTTCTTCCAGGAGAAGTTGACCATGGGGAGGAGGGTGAAGATGGAGGAGATGAAGGTGATGACGGAGATGTGGAGGGAGAAGAAGGAAGAGGGCTTTTAGCAGTCTCAGCTGCCCTCTGAGAGGTGCAGAGAGGAAATGGCCTGGGCATCTGTGCCACTGTTCGATGGAGCGGTGTATAAACCAGGTCCCTACCCTAAGGGATGCAAAAAGGAGCTCTTCTTCAGACAGTTAGCCTAAGAGACAAACACATGAACCTGTAAACCACTCCAGCAAACAATATTACAGGAGATACTTTATGTGAATAAAATGCCTAACATACTTACCTCTCCTTCTTTCTGCAGGAAAACCTCGGTTACTCTCACCTCCGATGTAGGCTTCACATCAAAGAGACTGGAAAAGAACAAGTTTGGAAGTCAGTTAATGTGTTAAATTTTATTATAATCTAAACTGATCACAGTATAAGAGAATAAAACAAAGCAACAGGAAAAGAAGGGGAAGTGACTGTTAATAGCTGCTATAAAGTGGGAAATCATTTCACATTAAAACAAACATGCATGGATAAAAAGGTATGACAAGTCATCCTTTAATTGTTGTGGAATAAAAGAAATAAAGCACTTAGCGATCTTAAATAATGAACTTCAGAGTGGTAACAGCGTCTCCATTGTGGAGAAGAGCATCTGAGAAATGACGATGTCAGGATGCCTGTTTCTCGAGTATCGCAGGAATGCTGGAATGTTTTCTCTAAAAGCATTTTCACATTAGGGCCCCGGGATCGTTTCCCGAGAACACTTGACCCTAATGTCTGGTTAATTTTGAACAGTGAGAACACAATTTTTCCGTTCTTGGGAACCGTGCTCGAATCCGCCTGAAGGCGGAACAAATCAGATATGGAAACCTTATCTGATTCCATATGTTAATATGGAGTCCAGTTTGTTATTGGAGGCTCAGGTAGACTGTAGGAAATTCCAGTTCTGAACTATCGAGAGACTGCAGTCGCGAGTCCCCTGAGAACAGCTGTCAGCATCAGCCGGGGCCAGGACCATCTTCGTGGAAAAAGTGGAACTGTCCCCAGTCACCACACGCATCCCAAGCAGACCACACAGGGCTTCCATGTGACAAAATCTCCAACCAGAAGCGGGACACCAGGAAGAGTCAGACAGGTCCAGAGGACAGAAGGGGTCTGGATCCCTGGGAACTCGGGAGTGACATGTATATAGCTCGACAGAGAGGGAGAGAGAGAGAGAGTGCTAAAGGGAGAGAATGTTCTTGTTCTCTTTTTCTCTTGCGTTTCAGAGTGGCTCACAAATGCCACCTGCTGTATCGGAGAGTGTAAATATACAAGTGTACCCGAGTATGGTGACTAATTATAATGTACACAGTGACCAGCGGGGGAGGGGAGGGCGGAGCAAAAGGTCCTGAGCATGATACAAATCAATCGCGCCTAATGTGAAATCGCCCTTAGTTCTCTTACTCTTTTGTCAGCCAAACTAAACCCTGTGATGAATCGTATAGCTCTCTCCTGAGACACTGACTACGTTCTCCAAAATGAAGACTTCACAACCTCAACACTCACCGATCAGTGGGCCGGAGATGAGAGCACAGCTGAGACATAAGGAACGTGGTGTTGAATAATCAGCAGCCTGCTGTACAATCACCACACACACACACACACACACACACACACAGGTCAACTTTATCTCCATTGATGCAGGGACAGCTGGTGTAAATGAAGTGAACGTCAACAGATGATGTTTTGTCCATTCTACATTACCGGCCAATTAGGCTGCGTTACCGTAGTAACATCTCAGACCTATTGTCCTTTTATCAGCTGTAAACTCCTCCTCATCTTCTTACACTCCATCTGAGCTGGGTTGTGCCTAAGACTGAAATGTAAAACAAGAACTTAGTTAAGACAGTACTATAACATTTAATTCCATAACTAAAAAAAAGTGAATAAAGTCAGAAAGTGAAAATATGTTATTATAAAATATTACAACTCCGAAGTAAAAATACAAAAGATGCAAATTATATATGTTTTTCTTTATTTATTGAGTCAAAATAAACAAAAATATCAAACACAAAGCTAAAAAGTTAAACCCACAATGCTTTTTTTTTTAATTATTATACAAACCTGTGTAAACCTGCCAATAAACTGAAATGAAAGTAAAACTAAAAACATGTACAGTAATGTGTTGTATATTCCTCTTTTTTGTAAAACACAAAAAAGTTAGGGGAAAAAGTATTGTTCAGAAGCTGGTCTCGAAGTCAAAGTACCGATATTGACGATTCTCACACGATTATCAGTCCTACCATCACCTCACTCTCTCTGTAATCTCTCCATCATCTCTCCCTCATCTCATCTCCTTCTCATCACTCATCCCTGAGGAATTGAGGAACACTCCATCCCCCTGTAGGATCTCCAGCTCCTGTCCCTGAATAACAGCAGCTCCTCTCTCTGACCTGCAGTGTGTGTGTGTACACGCATCACCGCTCTCTTCATGTACACTTTAAATAAAAGTCATGCTGTAATAAATCTAAAGCTTAAACACAGATTAATGACGCGTTGATGCCGGAGTGTCCGCTCGCGAGCTCACTTTACCTCAGCTTTAGCCGATTAGCATCACAGCACTCCTAGCTAGCCCTCACTCCGTCAGCTTCTCCCCTCAGAACCGCCTTTACCTCAGCACTGCGCTCCACCTCACCATACAATACTAAAAATCAGACTTATCTCTCCACAGCTAGCCGAGTTAGCACCCGAGTCCAGTCTCCAGTGACTGACGAGGCTCCAGTTAGCCCGGTAGCTGGCAGGCTAGCTCAGAGTCAAGCTGAGGAGAAATGCGTTACCTTCCCCGGTGAGCTCAGCACGCGCTTCCACGCAGCCGCGGCGTCTTTAAATCGTTTAAAACTTATTTCAGTAAGCTCTGAAACGCAGGGTTAAAACCCGAAACATGTTTCCTATTAAGAACACAATAAGAGGCCCATCCCATCCTAATCCGCCATTTTACTCCCCTCACTGTGGGGTAAAAATCGCAAGGAATGATGGGAACTTGAGTTTCCTTTTTCCCCTCATTTCGCGTTTTCCGCATCGCTTTTACTCGCGCATAGCGTTTTAATGTTGATTGGGATCTTTATTCCCCCCTAGAGGACAGGATGCACACTGCAGCCTACCCTGAACATTCTGTGGTAGCGATGGAGTTTAACCCAAATATCTAAGAAACAGATAGGTCTTTAGTCGTCACTTAAAAAATGACAGCGATCCGTTTATACTGACATCTAGAGAAAGTTCATTCCACCACCTAGGGGCCAGGACAGAAAACAGGCTAGATGAATGTTCTCCTCGATTCTCCATCCATCGAGGAAGCTCTGTAGTTCAACAAGAGAGCATAGAGGCCGATGGTGACCATTGTATTTATTCCCATTTTTACGACCGTAGTAGGACCTCCTGTCAACACTCACATGCACATTCACACACTACGGACAATTTGGGGACACCAGTTCGCCTAATCTGCATGTGGTTGGACTGTAGGAGGAAACCAGAGAACGCGGAGGAAACCCACCAAGCACGGGGAGAACATAAAAACTCCACACAAACAGACTCGAAACAGTAATTGAACCCGGACCCTGGAGGTGCGAGGCCACCGTGATAACTATTATGCCACTGTGCCGCCTCTTTTGATGCTCATTTAATAATAATTTTAAGAACATTACAGTATTATTTTAAAGTGCACAATAAAATTCTGCCTATTTTATCTGCAGCCACCTTGTTTTCCAGTTGCAGTAATGTTTGGAACAAGTCCATTTAATTCAAGTGACCGGTTACTGAACTACAGTACATTCACATTTACAATTACATTTAGGCATTTGGTAGATGTTCTTATCCAGAGTGACTTACAAAAGCGCTTAAGTTTCCATCATTGTATAAATGCTTACACTGGTTACTAGGTTACTAACTAAGTACCAATCAAACACTGTTGGGAAGACAGAGGTGCTCTCTTAGAGGTGTTCCTCAAAAAAACATTCTACAAATACCATGTGATTTGCAAAAGTGAGACAATAATGCAAATACACTGTAAAAATAGTCACACACTCAGTGACTAAATGTTTCATTTAGAGCACCTTTAGCTTTGATTACACACACTGTGGTGTCCAGTTCCTGTGTGTAAATGATGCCTCGTGCTCCCAGAGCCACTCTCTCACAGTATGAGTCCTGGAATATGTCCGTGTCATCAGGGAGAAGAAAATCCATAGATGTGATACTCTGGTGATTCAGTACATTCAGGTCGTCAGCTGACTTCATTTTTATTTCCACATAACGTTACTGAGTCTCGACCTGAGTAACTGATCAACCCCAGATCATAACACTGTCTCCAGAGGCTTGTACAGTGGACACTATGCATGATGGGTGCATCACTTCATGACCTTCCCTTCTCCCTGTGGTTTTCTTAGGGACGTACAGTTGTTTAGTTCCAATCCTGTGAGTTATCATCACATTGTGTGTGTGTGGAAATGCTCTTACTGTCACTATTAAACATCGTTCTGATTTCTGCTGTCAGTTTTTTAACAATGTGACTTCACCAGGTGTTTAAGTGATCTCTCATCACGCTCAGTCAGGATGTTTTTCTGACCACATTTCTGCCATGAAATTGACGGTTTCGCTCTAGCCTTTCAGAGTTTAATAACAGGTTAGACAATTCTTAACACAATTCCAGTCATTTTACCTTTGTCTGCTTAGTTGTTGTCTTTGCTTGATTGTGAACAATAATTTAATGCTTCTAAAACAAATAGCAACTTTTTTTTTTTGGTCAGACCATAAATACATATCATGATGTAGCACACAGCTTTGAAACAAACAGTGTGTTTTGCAAATGAAAACCTGGCCCTCAAACAAATACCTCGAGAAATAATATTTAAACATCGCATCAGCCTTAAACCACATGCAGCATCAGTGGTTGTGGGTCTGCTGAATAAATAAAATGAATAACCTTAAAACATAATTCCTTTCATCTTTTAGAAATACTATATTTGCTGTGAAAGCTTCAAAATAAAATCATGTTAAAATTCTCAAATGCAGAAGCCTGCTTATTTATTTATTTACTTTTTTCTGTACTGGCACAAACACATGCACCGTCTTATGCCTTCCTGCACTCTGAGTGAGCTGGAGATTTTCAGGTAACTTCCTCATTCATAGAAAATTAGTGTCTGTAGCGCCACCTGCTGTTTTGCTGTTTCTCAGCCTATATACTGTATGTACAAATCTTACAAGTACTGTAGGATTGTGGGATAATTTGGTTTTATCTTTGCTGGTCATAATGTGGATATTGCAAATCATGGGGTGTTTTTGGCAAGATAATACCTGTATTTATGTCAGATGGGTTTATTTACTTATTTATTTGATTTATTGGAAAAGATTTATATAAATCCATTGTGTTTATTGCGAATATTATAAATTGGAGGTAAATAGTACGGTAAATATTTAAATAGTAAATGTTATTTATTCAATTTGCACCTTTATTTATCATGTGTCATGTCTGAACGTTTGCCAATAATCTCAGACCGCTCTTTTGAATGTATTGTGTTATTACCATGAATACTGAATTTCCTTTGATTAGATTTTGTTAATAAATCCCCAGTGTAATGTGGAAAGAATAAAAAGGTCAGTGATTCGCAGGTAATTCATCAACAACCAGAAGATGTTTATTGAGTTTATTTGTGACGCTGTAGTTCGTCAATGAGTTTATGAGGAAGTTGTGTGAGCTTGAAGCTCTGAGTGGGCCTTGTCCACACTGTGTTTATATGTTGCAGTAGTTTTCCAGATCGTAATAATCACAGGAGAAATGACAGCATTGCTCCACAATCCCTCTCTTAATCACACTGGAAACAGCTGACTGCTCCTTCCGCATCACCTGCTGGGAAACGGCGCCATCCGACATCATCACACCTGTAAGACCACGTGCACAATCACTCAGTTACTGATGTGTCGCTCAAACACGAGTCAGCTTTATCATATCAGTAATTTTAGGTGTATTTTTTTTGTCTTTCTCTTATTTGTTTGTCTTATTTTCTCTAATTCTGTTACTGTTACAGTTTCCTATAATTACAATATTGACAGTATTAATGAATTAATGATTAGTTATTGTGAATGGCAGGCCGTAGATTTGACGCCCAGCAGTGGAAATAAATCAGGACTCAGGACTCAGAGCCCTCTGTGCTGATGGTTATTAAGGATGTGCAGTATGCAGGATAAATGAAATGAATCTCCTTGAGTGCATTGCTGATTTTACTGATGTTATTTTACAAACAGTATGGTGCTCTGATGATTAGAAAGTAGACTTGATTAGAAAAAATATTTAATTAGAAAGATGATTTAATTAAATAATTTCAGATATTTTAAAATGAAAGAACAACCACATGTCAAAATATTGTAAACACTTAGCATGTCTATAATTTATTTATAGTGTCTATAATGTGTTTAAAGTGTGCCTAAAAGATGTCTATAGCATGTCTACAGTGTGTTTACAGCATAGCTATCGCGTGTCTGTAGTGTTTATAGCATGTCTATAGCATGTCTGTTGTGTGATTATAGCATGTCTATAGTATGTTTATAGCATGTCTATATCATGTTTGTAGTGTGTCTGTATTGTGTCTGAAGTGTGTCTTGCAGTGTCTCTAGCATGTCTGTATTGTGTCTGTAGCATATCTGTATCGTGTTTGAAGTGTCTGTAGCGTGTCTGTAGCATGTCTTTAGCGTGTCTGTAGCATGTCTTTAGTGTATCTACAGTGTTTATAGCATGTCTGTAGCGTGTCTGTAGTGTGTTTTGTAGTGTGTCTATAGCCGGGGTACTCAATAGGCGGACTCCGGTCCGCATCCGGACCCAAATACGGTTAAATCTGGACCGACGCCAAA
>JAQMYL010000008.1:299890-311816 GCA_030014365.1 Clarias pachynema | reverse complement strand
AAATAAAGTTTAAGTTTAGCAATTTAATTGGTTTACCCCCCCCCCCCCCCCTCTATCAGTTCCGCAGGAATAAAGTGAGAGACTACGTTCCTGACTCGGACTCAGACGTCGGCTCAGGAGGTGATGATGATGAGGATCCAGACCTCGTCTTACGCAGGGTGAGTTATAAACTCTCTCGCTCTTACACACACACACACACAAACAGATCAGAAGGTCAGGGGTTCGAGCCCCAGCACTGCGGCACTGTATCCCAGCTGACCCTGCACTCTAACCCCAGCTTCTAACTGGGATATGCAATAAAAAAAAAAAATTTACACTGTGTGTAATGTACATGTGACAAAAAAATTTATCGTAATTTTTTAATAAAGAAAGTATTTCTGTCAAACGTGAGGCTTTGATCGACCAATCAGGTTCATCATCAGTCACTGGCTAATGATCTAGTAAACTGTCTGTCTGTCTGTCTCTCTCAGCGGTTGGCTGAAGCTTTGCTCCGGTTCGTCAGGACTCGTCTCCAGCCCGGCGTTCTCAGCGTGTCTTTGCGTACACTGCGCATTCTCTCCCGTGATCGCCAGGCACTCGCGCCCTTCATCACCGACTCGGCCATCCTCACCCTCACCCACCTGGGTGGCATCAAAGCCCCAACCCTTTCTCACCCTGACCATGCAGAGGAGAAGACAGGAGGAGAAGAAGAAGAGAAGGTGGACGACGTCTATTCAAATCCCGTCAATAACACTGACCTTCACGTTCATTTCACTGATGCCGCAGGTCCTCATGCAAGCCCCGCCTCTTCACACACCCCACACTGCGTGAGCAACAACATCACAGAGATGGAGAGAACTGACGGCATTCACGGTGTTTTGGCGAGAGGAAAGAGGGACGTCCGAGAGGAGGACGATGAGGAGAGGAGTGAGTGGTGTGATGATGGAGAGGTGTGGAGGAAAGAAGCCATGAAGGCTCTCTGTAATGTCATCTACAACAGCCAGAGGGCACAAGAGAGGGCCAGTGCACTAAGGTGGGAACTCTGTGGCACGCACACACACACACACACACACACACACACACACACACACACAAGCCCAGAGTCTAGTCTAGCCAAGAGTCCAGAGAATTCCTATGTTCAGTTTTTTTATGTTCATTTTAAATGATCTGTGTAGCGTGTGTTCTGCACATCACTGTGAACGAGCCGTTACTATGGAAACGATAACCCGCAGTACTGCCAGAACAGTTCTGACAATCAACTACAATAGTTTAGCAGCAATAACAGTACAGTTGTTGAACTGATAGAAACCAGCTTTAAATTTTAGCAATTCTTTTGCAGAAACATCGCCAACTGGTAAAACACCACACCTCTCCTGACTTTGCTAGTGTTGGTGTGACTGGGGATGGAAACACACACACACACACACACACACACACACACACACTTCTGTCAAACACGCTGCATGCCTCTGCTTTGACTTCATTCCGTGTCCTCACACGCTCCATTAGGTTTGATGTGTTTTTACCAGCATTTGTTGAAAGATATTTGTTGCATGTTGCGGCATCGGAATCATTTCTTGTGAAATACAGCCACACTTTAGAACATTTAGCTTTAGGCGTTTTAATTGAAGCGTGTTTAGGAATGTGAAAGCAATGTGGACACACCCACTTTACTACAAATATTAGTTGAATTTGTGTTATTAGAGCTTTCTGATTTAAGTTCACGTGCATTTCCTCAGTCGGGAAATTATTTTTCACGTGTGTTAAGGGTGATGATGCTTCCAGAGGACAAATATTTCAATCGATCGCTCTGGCTTTCAAGTGGCACCAAAGTGAGCCACCAGAATCTGTGTTCCGATTCGGTTCTAGTACATACCGGTTGTATAGGTACTGGTACCATATTATCACCTGGTTTCAGTACCCTTCCCTAATTAGGGGACAGAAAATCAATAAACACGTGTGTCACTAGCTCAATGGTCATTTCGGGCTTTACCACTTTTTCTGTCCCCAGTCTTCTCTCAGGTCTCTCTGAAAAGCTGAAGGATGGCCTTCACTCTGTGTCGCCCCCCAGTGGTCAGTTTTACGAGCTTCGGCTGCTATTCCTGTTGACGGCTTTGAGACCTGAGCTCAGACGCCAGCTGCAACAGGTAAACACCTGACTGAACACATGACCCTTTTGTTTCCTGCACGTCCTCGGACACGTCCTGCGTCTGTCCCCTGCAGGAGCGTGGCGTGTCCATGCTGACGGCCGCTCTGGAGCGGTGTTTGGAGGTGCAGTGGGCTGACATGTACGAGGTGATGGCCTGGGACTCAGAGTCGCCCCCTGTCTGTAAGGAGGCGTCTCAGCGCGCACTCGAGATCCTGAAGGTCCTGTTTAATGTCACGTACAGTTTGCACACGCAGCAGCCTGATGAGGTCCAGCAGATTACACACAGAAATCCACACACTCTGCTGAGTCCACTTTCCACTGACTAATTCCACACTAAGCCTCAGTGTCTGCCTGTTTATCCTCTCAGGAGGACGCAGCTCTGTATCGCCGCCTAGCTGCTGTACTGCGTCACTGCCTCCTACTGCGCTGCCAAGGGGAGGAACTGACCGAGGAGCTACAGGGGTGAGACAACACACACACACACACACACACACACACACACACACACACACACAGATAACACCATATACTGTACAGATATCTACTTGGCTGACGATTTATGAGAAGGCTGGAGCTTTACTAAACACCCTCCCACGCTAGCAGCAATAAATTCATTATATTTTTATAAACTTTAACATCTCATAGTTCACAGTGATTAATGTGTCTTTAAACAACACCTGTAACATCTGTACAAGAGAATTAAACTTTAGAGAAGTAGATATGATCCACATCTAGATGATGACTCATGACCTTTTGGTTGACCTTTGACCTTTCCACTGTCCCTGACATCTGCACCCCCCACAGACAGACGGTGAATGTGTTATCAGCTCTTCCTCTGCAGTGTCTGGACGTCCTGCTCTCAGCTCGTCTCTCTGAGGGATCGAGGGAGTCGGGCGGAGTCAACATGGACTGTGTGCACTCACTGCTACTGTTCATGGAGAAGAGACTGGACAGAGTGAGAGAGAGAAAGAGAGAGTGAGAGAGAGAGAGTGTGTGTGAGAGAGTGAGTGAGTGAGACAGTGAGTGAGAGTGAGACAGTGAGTGAGAGAGAGTGAGAGCAGTTTTATTCATTAAGCTGAAGTGGTTTATTAAACAATCAAGGAAAAAAAAAACCTCAGTAAAAACAAATCTCTATACCGTAATGTAGATAAACATACAAACTGACTTTTCCCTCTTGGTGTGTGTGTGTGTTAAAGGGTCATAAGCTGAAGGAGAGACTCACTCCGGTGCTGAACCTCCTGACTGAGAGCTGTAGAGCACACACAGAAACACGACACTATCTCAGACAGCAGGTGCCAAAACTTTATGCAAACCAACTTCTTTAGCTCACATTACTATCTATACTCTCTGTACTGAGCGTCCTTTCACATATGTGGTGTTTTCAAACACACTCATATTATTTATAGAAATAAAGAACAGTTATACACTTGCCAACCCACAAACTCCGCCCCTTTCTCATTGGAAACAGGTTTTCATTTAGACTATATTTGCATACTGGCACCTGATTAGCTCTTATCTTTTATGATGCAGTAATGGCAGATGGATTTGATTAGATCTGATTGGTTAATGATGTGACATAGACACTACATCACTCTCATAAATGTGACACACACACAGATTTTCCTGTGTGATTAATTTTAGACTGATTTCTCTTTTTAAAAAAAAGAAAAAGGAAGGAAGCTACAGTAATATTTGTTCAGGTTTAATCATAAACAGATTGCATAGTGTTATCATGTAATGACTTTTCCGCACTGTGATTGGTCAGATCCTGCCCCCGCTGAGGGACGTGGTGCTGAGGCCTGAGCAAGGGGACACGATCCGCAATAAACTGGTGAGACTGATGACCCACGTGGACACGGAGCTGAAACACTGCGCTGCTGACCTGCTGTTTGTGCTCTGCAAAGAAAATGGTAGAGAAACATTACACACACACACACACACACACTTAGGAAGAGTTTAGTCATTACATAAAGGAGGGAAATACATTACCTCCAGTTACAGCATGGAGCATGTTTATTTCCTCTGATTGTTAAAAAGAAACCGTGTGAGTGCCTATGAGTGTGTGAGTGCGATATCACCAGACGACAGAGTCTTTAATCCATGACCAATAAAAGACCGAGGCTGATTTACCCTTTTTCCCCTAAGACCCGCAGAGGGGTTCAGTATTAGGGACGGGGTGCCAATAATTTTACTACCCACTACAAAGTGACCTGTATTAGAGGAGGAAGTGATAAAGTGATCACTGGGTGAGTGTGCTGTCTGACTAATAACCGTGTGTGTGTGTGTGTGGCAGTGGGTCGGTTTGTGAAGTACACGGGCTACGGCAACGCTGCAGGTTTGTTAGCAGCCCGCGGCCTCCTGAGTGGGCGTAGCGCAGCGCCTCAGCGTCAATACTCCAGTGACTCGGACTCGGACACGGAGGAGTACCGACAGGCCAGAGACAGGATCAACCTGGTGACGGGACGAGTGGAGGAGCCGCAGCCCGACCCCATGGAGGGGATGAGTGAGGAGGAGAAGGAGGCTGAAGCTGTGCGTCTCGTCTCCATGTTCAACATGCTCTCCAGGTCTGTGTGTGTGTGTCCTCAGTATGTGCAGATTTTTGCAAACCATTCTGCTTCCTCTAGACTCTAAACACTGTAAGAATTGGCCCGTCAGTAGTTAACCAATCAGGATCAAAAGGCGGGGCTTTTCACCTGTCAACCACAGGGCTCACAGAACAGCACATGACACTCTTTAATCTTCTTTACATTTAGAAAGAGGCAAGACTTCAGGGTGTTGGTGTTACTGACTCCAGCGTAAGCCTGGAGTTCACACAGCTGACACACTTACCTGTACCGCCGCGTAACGCTCAGGTCACACACCTGGGAAACGCTGATATACTGAACACGTCCGACAGATAACTAACACCTTCACCTCTGTGTGTGTGTCTCCGTGCCTGAGCATTCCTCGTTACCTTTCCTCTTCTTTCTCTGCGTGTGCTTCTTAGGGATAAGATCATTCAGCCGATGCTGGTGATGCCTGATGGCCGACTGGCGCCTCTCTGTGGCCGTATGAGAAACAGCACCCTGGAAGAGGAGGAGGAGGAGGAGGAGGAGGAAGCAGACTATGAAGAAGAAGTGGAGTAAAATGTCATCCAGAACCATGAGCCTCCAGAATTCACTTCCAGCTCCGATCAAACCGCTGATGTAGTGGACTGGAGGTGGATTCTGTAGGAGCAGGGCTGATAATCTGTGAAGAGCAAAAGATGGAAAGGGAAATAAATAAATAAATAAATAAATCACAAAAGGATAGAAAGAAAAAGCGTAAAGTGTCTCAGTGCTGAAAGGAGAGAAGAGGTGAGGAATGATATATAACATACATTAAAGCCCAGGCTAGTGATATAAAAGGAAAGTGTGTGTGTGTGTGTGTGCATTATGCATGTCATACAATTTAGCATCTCTGCAGAAAATTCTTTAATATTTTTCAAGAGTGAGAGTTTTAGAGAAAGAGAGAGAGAGGGAGAGAGAGAGAGACAAAGAAAGAAAGACAGCCGTCATCACAGACAGAAAAATGCTAGCAAGGTTGCCATGACTGCGTTGCCATGGTAACTACAGGAATATGTAGTTCTCCAGATTTGAGAGATTTTCTCTCTCTCTCTCTCTCTCTCCTTTTGCAATAGTGGAGTGTTTACCGTGGATGAGAACTGCTGAGGATCAAATCTAATGCTGTGTGAGCTGTAATGAAAGAATATTAGCAGCTAAATAAAAAAACATTTCATTTCCTGTTCTCTCGGAGAGCCGTTTTCATTTGCAGCACCCCCCCCCCCCCTCCCTCCCACACACACACACACACACACACACACACAAACACTTTTATTCAGAAATCCGTGCGATGGTGGAGTTACAGGGAGCATTAAAGCCCCTGAGGTACAGGGAGCATTAAAGCCCCTCAGCAGCGCGCGCGGTCGGTGTAATGTCCAGCTTCCGGTCCTCTCGCGGCGTTTCTCCTTTCTGTTCCCGAGCTGAAAGCGAGCGCGTGAGAGCTGAGGAAGGGGGAGGAAGTCGGCACCGGGCGCGCGACAGCTCGTGAGTCAGCGATCACAGTAAAGCTCAGGAGTGTGTGTGTGTGTGTGTGTGTGTGATTATTATACAGTGTTCTGATATCACACAAACTAAAGTCATCATCTCACAAACAACCTACACGCGGCACAGGACGATGACTGACACACTGCTGAAGGTCAAAGGTGAAATCAGGGGATTTTTAGCGGTATTAGTTTCCTTCAAAGCCACGCCCCCCCAAACCGCTGCGGCTCCTCCCACACCGGCGCGTGCGCTTAGTCCAATCACAGAGAAACACTCTGTTCTGGTTTTTCTAATTAGTTAGACTGTAAACAGCCCCAAAACAAACACACACACACACAAACAGCCTCCGAGGGGGGAGTAGAGGTGAAGCGCCACCTACAGACCATTTCATAAAACAGAACAGAAATGCAGACACTCCTGTACCAGGTGTCCGACTCCAGCTCACACTCAAGTGATTAACTAATACGAATATTCATCATTATTATTATTATTATTTTAAAAAGCCGTTTAAAACATTTTGTCTGAATTTTTTTTCCTCAAAACACCCCCCTCCCCCCCACCTCGACAGCACCCCTCACCCCTTGACCTTCTGTAAAAACATGAATCTGCAGAAACCACAATGAGATATAAAGTTAGAATGAAGTGACTTTATCACTCCGCTCTCTGTGACTCTCCCCTCACTCACATCGCTCCAACATCTGCTTTTTTATGATTTTATTTGCGGTCGTCAAATACAGGAGCGCTCGTTTTCAGATGAGACTGAAGCAGCTGTACAATATTTACAAGAAAATCAAACAGAAAAAGCTCCAAAATAATAATAATAATAATAACAACAATAATAATAATAATAATAATAATATGAATAATAATAATTATAATAATCATAAGAATAATCATCATAGCAAACGACCAACAGATAAAAAAAACAAACACAGACATTTTCACATTTAAAAAATGTTACATCCCTCTGCACCATCACGCTTTCTTTGAGAAAACGAACAGATATGACGTTTTATCCCTTTCCCCCCTTTTTTTCTTTTAAAGAACAAACAGAAAGAAACACATTTTTAAAGTTAAATACATCTTTGTATCCGGTCTTTTTTTCTGAAGAAAATGACATCACACACAGCTTTAGACTCTCCCTTTAAGTCCGACCCCCGTTATTATTATTCTTTTTTTTACTTCAGTTCTTTCAGGGGTGGGAAGAGCAGGGAATTATGGGTAGGCCATTTCATGTACATCATAATAAAACATGAATATTATTATTCAAAATAAAATAAAGTAAAACAGCGAATGGCCCGGCTTCAGGCTTTTTATGGGGAGCACTTGTTACAAATGTCCTTGTATAAATAATACAAATCATAAATGGTAATAATAATAATAATAATAATACATATTTATATATTTAAGAAGAGTGTGCATGGATCGTTAGTGTTCGAGGCTCTAACCCTGTTGCCCTGGGCGCGGTTTCTACCCTCCTTCATATCAGCACACATTTTCTTTTCTTTGTTTCTTTTGCCTCTGGTTTTTCACAAAATACAAGAAACAAAAAGTGTCACAAAAAAAATTATAAAATAAAAAATTATTCTCCAAGTGATGATGCAGCAGCCCAGGTCACGGCTCACTCTTTCTACAGGACTGTGTTAGGAACTCGGTCCATTCGAACGTCCTGCTGCTCTGAGGTCTCTAACGGTTCATTAACGGTCGTTCCTCTCCGCCGCTGTGAGCATGCTCTGATGCTTGACCTTTGCCCTTTAAAGCTTGTTGCTAAGGGTCAGCAGTTCAATGAAGGAATTGAAGAGAGTCTCCAGCCAGGTCTGGTTGGCCATACACTGCTGAACCACCTCCTCCTGCCCGGGATCGTCGGCCGCCTGCTCGATGCTGTCCGTCTGCAATGAGGACACGAGACACATTCAGCTCGGTGCACTTGCTAATGAGAAAATCAGAGGTGATGATGATGAGAAAAAAACTACCTGACGGAAACCAAAGGAAATCTCATCTGACTGATATCTGACAGTACAACCGTAAATCAATCGCTTCTGTATCTATGTGCTCTGAGGTCGAAAAGAATGAGTGTGTAACCCGGGAAATTACAGGTCCTATATCTGACTGTTTCGTTTCTAAGTGAATGCAGGTATCAGAGCTGGAATACTCCCAGATGCTGCATTCTTTCAACACCCTGTGAATAGAGCTGAGCTGAGCAGCCGTCCAGAGGAGGGTCTTCTTTTTACGAGGTCACACACACACACACACACACACACACACACACACACACACACACACACACAGTCTGAAACCTGTCTGAACATCAAAATATGATGGAACAGCAGAGGTGCCCTTTAAGAGTAACCTGTGAGTATATGAGCATCAGAGTCATTTATGAATTCATTATAGGTAACACTTAACATTAATCTTCTGCGTCTTTTGTATCGTATGAAGCTGAAGTTTTTAGCTGTTCAGTGATGGAGACGTGAGTGTAAGCTGTTCTTGGTTGTTGGATTTCTAAAGCTATCCAGTGAAGGACATCCTCAGCAATCTTTACGGTTTTTACAAAGAGAAATATTCAATATAGCGAGGAAGAGCTATAAATCAGCAGTGTGTGTTTCTATCAGCGCATGGGCTGAATATTCTCTTCCACGAGAACGGTGTCATAAACGCAAGTCAAACATCATTTACTCATAATTTTATTACAAACACATGGAAAGTGTCTCAGACTCTCAGGACGTTTCCTTTAAGGCAGCAACATACACACACACACACACACACACACACACACACACACACACACACACACACAAGCGAAGCACACGTCCTCTTGTTAGTCCTAAAGCATGTTGGTTTGGTCTTTGTTCAGTCTGAAACACAATGGCTTCAACAACTGCTTCTGAACAAAACGCTCTGATTAACTGAAAGCTTAATCGTCACTGTCACTCAACAAACAGCAGGACGAAACCAGACGTCTGCAGCAAACTCAGGATTCCTTCAGTCTACACACTCACGCGACAGTCTGCCGACACACAGATCTCTGTTAACAAAGAGCTGCTCTTTATTCAACCTTTAGATCTTTAGAGTACATTTCAATCGTTTAATGAACCCAGAGGCGGCGCTTAGTGACGAGAATTCTAAGTGAGTCAGTAAAATGAGAGTCGACTCTTTTGGCGCACAAACACCATTTCTTCCCAAAAAAAGCTGGACAAGGTCATGACCTTTAATCCCTTAAACAGTTCAACACAATCTACCTTATGAAGAGTGAAGGATAATGTGATTGTTTGCATTGTATGTTCAATCTAACACACACTCACCCAACCTTCTCATTAGAACTCTACAAATGGTTATTCTGTTTAAATAAATCAGCTATTAAAGTCCGGTGGACGTGTTTTATTGTCACAGTCACCAGGGTACCAGGGTACATACTGTGGGTACTGTGGTAGTACTATGGTATGAATACTTTGGTATGTACTGGGCACCACAGTGGCTATCACGGTTCTGGAGGTATCTAATATGGTATGTTTGTACATATGGTAACACATGAGATTTACATTTACATTACGGGATTTGGCAGACACCCTTATCCAGAGCCACTTTTTGATCTCATTATACATATGAGCAGTTGAGGGTTAAGGGCCGCGCTCAAGGGCTCAACAGGGACAACTCGGTGGTTGTGGGATCTGAACCTGGGAAATTCCAAACTATAGTCCAACAGCTTAGACACTGAGCTGCTACCCCTGACCCCGTTAGTACATACTCCTGGTATGGTATTATGTATTATGGCAGTACCGTATTATGATATGTAATATCAAGAGTTTCAGCATGCACTGTGGGATTTAATTAAGGTTACATCCATCCATACATACATACAGTGATACCATTCCATATACACATCACCATTACGATACATGTTCCATACTACAGTAGCACATGTACTGTTGTACCAAAGTATGCACCATGCTAGAAGTAGGTACCGTAGTGTGGTACATGTACTATATTAGCAAAGAAGAACCAAGGTACTGTTTACCATCAGACATGGTAAAATGTGTTGTGCTGTATGTGAGGAAGTGTAATGGTAAGAGTGTTACAGATTTCACTCGAACACGTTTCCATCCACACTGTCGAAGCAGAGATTAGTGTTTTTCATAAAAGAACCACCTCAAAGCGCTGACATGTTACAGGATGACACTTCACTGTTGTAATGCTCGAATGAAAGGACAATGAGACGTACTGCAATCATATTATTTCTTTTTCATGTTTCTGAGCTCCTCCCTCAGTGAAATAACGACAAGGTTCGAAAAAAAACCTATTGAGCAACTTTACACTTTAGAGTGTCTTTAGATGGTTTACTTAAAGAAGTTACACAGCACTGATCACACACAGGACTGTCTAGAATTATGGCATTACTGTAGGAGTCACGACATCACATACCTTAAAGTCAATGTTTTAACCTAAAGATGCTCCTCACCGCTGGACTTCCCCAGGTTTAAAGCATGTTGTGTTAGTGTGTCATATTTCATGCAGGGGTTTTATTTAACACTGCTGTTTTGAATTAGTTAGTTTTTGTGGTTCTTCTTCTTATTTTTATTATTTTACACACTACCAAAAAATACTTCTGCACAGGAATCACCTACACGTGTGCTCTAGAACCTTCCTCTCTCTTCCCTCCTCTCTCTTCTCCTGAGTCCTCGGACTACATTTTGGTGGATTTTGGCTGATTTCCGAGCTCGGTCCTCTCCAGGACTCCAGCCTACAGAAACACTGACATCCTGTGCAAACTCCAGATCTCCAGAACAACAGGGTGGGCAGTTAGTTCTGACTGATGGACATTAAGGTCTTTTCTCTCAATTTATTCACAGACAATTCCACTTTCCATAACTCATGAAGCTCGTAGAGTCACGCGTGCTTCCTCTGACACAAGCAGGCTTCAAACTGTCAGAAGACGCTGCCTGACCGTGCTCTATACATACACGAGCTAACAGACGACCCTGATTAACCCCCTTGTCCCTGAGGACAGGAGAAGACGTATCTCACACACCCATCACAGCAGGACAGATACACCCTCAGGTTTTAAACTTCTAGAAAAAAACAACAAACTCATGATCATCAGAATGCCGTGTGGGCGCCACTGATGTCACATTCACAATTCTGTGTGTAAAGTGAAGATAACAGACAGGGAAAGGTTCCAGTTCATCACTCAAAACATTCATAAACCTATGTAACGGTCATCTGAGTCAACCTGCTGTACACTTCACCTTTAACCTCCTGAGAGCCGAACTGTTGTACACGCTGCATGTTCTTCTCACTGGTTCTCTTTATCAGCACCTGATAGCAATGAACGTAATCAGTGTCTTCAAATAAGATGATGTTTGGCAAAGGGTTTACACCTCACAGTCCTCATGTGAGGACATTCATGTCTCAAGCAGTTACATAAATTCATTAAAACACTTTGAAACCTCCTTTTTGCATTATTGTGCAACTTACTAGTGCTGTATTCAAAACAGACAAGTTCAAACCCAGGCCTAGTCCCGGCCAAAACCTCATCCATGTGAAGAGAAAACCTCAGTCAAAGATCGAGAACATATGGAATGAGCCTGAAGTCCAAGATAGAGACGAGTCTTGGATACTAGAGCCCTATGATTCACCTCATGGACAATTTAGACCACTGCACACATTCATTCATCTTCTATACCGCTTTATCCTATGATCAGGGTCGCGGGGGGCCTGGAGCCTATCCCAGGAGGCTTCG
>JAQMYL010000008.1:279229-291002 GCA_030014365.1 Clarias pachynema | reverse complement strand
CAGAAATCTTGCTTGTTTGTAGGTGACCAAATACTTATTTTACAGAGGAATTTACCAATTAATTCATTAAAAATCCTCCAATGTGATTTTCTGGATTTTTTTTTTCTTCAAATTTTGTCTCTCATAGTTGAGGTATACCTATGATGAAAATTACAGGCCTCTCTCATTTTTTTTAAGTGGGAGAACTTGCACAATTGGTGGCTGACTGAATACTTTTTTGCCCCACTGTAGTTATGTGAGCGCCTATTCCTGTCAAACGATGGATGTGATTTTTGCAAAAAAATTTGATTTTTGCTCTGAAGGATTTGTTGAGGTCCAGAAGTTGTTTTAGCAGCTGTTGCTAGCGGTGCCAGCACTCAAAAAGTCACATGACCATGTATTGTATACACTTCTCCACTGGATCACATTGGACCCGCATGCAAAAGTGACTCCGATCTGAAAAAACACCAGATTTGTGCGTGCAGACAGACCTAAAAATCAGATCTGTCTCACATTAGGGTTAAAAAATCTGACTCACTTAAGGGCTGGTGGTGTGAAGGCAGACATGGGAGAGTTTAATTATTCGTGAGTAGTTAAACAAATAGATGCTGATTATTTTGTCCTCGTGCTGCTCTTCCATTCTATCAATCAGTAGCTCAAATGGAGTTCAGTTTCTTGTTACCAGTGATGTGCAACATGGTTTTATTAGGAACTTTATTAATTTTTTTCAATCTCTCACGTGTTATACCGTGCGTGACTAAAAAACACACGCACACACAGAAACAGACACACACATCGGCTCACTGTATACATTTTATATGTATTGTAGATTGTACCTTCATCAAATTTGAACTATTTACCACTTATAGTCACATGCGTTTCCAGTGGGCTGTGCTGAAATTTATTACTATACAGTCAGGTCCATAAGTATATGTACAGAGACACAGCATTTGTTTCCACATTTGTGCATCTGTACACCACCACCATGGATTTGAAATGAAACATGTATCAGATTGTTGATTTGGTCTCCTAAAGTTTCTGCTCTCTATCGCTCTCTCTCTCTCTCTCTCGGAGAGGTCTGTTCTCATGAACACACAATGAATGCTAATTCAACACAAAGAATTATCCCCTCAATCTGTCATGCAGCAACCAAGAAACAGCCAGAACAGGCCATCAATCAGGCTCATCAGTCAGCTGTCCAATTACTATTGAGCCTGTGAATAAGTCTGTAATTCCTAAACAGTTAGTGTAATATTTTAGTTAAAGCCTTGAATTAAAGTCGAAAGTCGACACTTTAGTCATATCCTGATCGCTTCAATACACACACACACACACACACACACACCCTGTGGTGGAGTACAGAGGCACACACCAATGCTGTCTCGCTGTCCATACACTTATGGACCTGACTGAATAGATATTAGTCTGTTAGATTAATTTATATATAATGAGCTGATATGTATTATAAACTGATTATTAAAAAATTCTGCAGATTTGAACTTCACTAATGTTGTAAAAGTAAAACCTGGCCGTTCTCAGAGCAGGTGTGTCACCTTTGGTTGTTAAAAGTTGCATGCAGTTTGTAATTGAACAACATGAGGTTCAAATGCACTGCCTATAGTTAAATCGTTTTTAAAACAATCAAGTGTAAACAGAGTCCAAAGGTCACTTGCCAGGAAAAGTGACCCCTCATTGAGGGAGAGTTTAAAAATTTTTCAGTCTCACTTAATGTCAGAACAGATACATGGAAATCTGTCGTTTTACCTTTTCCCAGCAGGATTTTTTTCATTATAATAAAAAAATGTACTGATGTTAATTTGGCAACGTTACAGATGTTGGAAAGCAGCCAAAAGGTTAAAAAAGAGGCTTGGCATCCGAGATGTGTTTTGTGAAAGTTGATGTGATGCAGTTTGGATGCTGTACAAACATCGTATAACAGGAAAGTAATTTGGGAGCTAAGATCTACCACTGAGAGCATCCTGACAAACTCCATGACTGTGTCATACGCCAGCTGCACAATCGCTGAGAGAAAGGCCCTGAATTGTGCAGTGAAAGTGGCTCAACACATCAGACAGTGTCTGCGCTAGCCAATCAGTAAGAAAGCTAGCAGCAACAGCATCTGAGACAAAACACACCATGGCTACTCCCTGTTCAAACTGTTGCTATCGGGCAAAAGGTTCAAATCAATTCAATCCCACATGGACAGACTAAGGAGCAGCTTCTTTGGCAAAGCTGTGGCCTCCATCACACCTATTCACACACACAAACTGCAAATATAACCAAGCTCTGCAAATATGTCAGCTTCTTAACTGCAAATCAATGCTGCCTCCATACACCCATTATTGTTCAATATGAAAATATGTACAATTTCATTTAACTTTATTTAATTACTTTTCATTTACTAGCGTCTCTTGCACATGACTAAATGCTGCTCTTTTTTGCCTGTTTATTTTATTATTATTTTCCTCTGACCTTAGAAGAGAGAAGCCATATAAAATTTAATTGTGCCCAATATTCTTATTCTAAAGCTGCACCTCACAGTAATACTTCTGAAAGAAAATTAAACTGAGAGGTGACATTGCAACACTAAGAGTTGCGTAACATGAGATACACACGCTGTGTGCGGGAAGCTGTTGTGTCCGTCCCGATCTCCGGTTGGAATTCTAATCCCTGCTAGAAACTTAAGCTTAAGGAAGCATTGGACATTGTGTGAACTGATGTTAATTGACATAAACGCTCAAATAAAGATTGGGTGGTTTATTAAAAAAATTTTCAAAGTCATTTTATCAAAGTCATTATAACTTTCATAAGCAACATTGTCCTGGTGATCATCATCACAACATAGTTATGACTATATTACAACGCCCAACCAACATTAGGGTTCCTGCTGGGTCTATAAATGAGACCACAATTATTCAACTGTTTTAGTCCTGGAAAACTGAAGAAGTGATTTTTCTGTTTGAGGACACTTGAATAATATTCTCCTATTGTGAAAATTTAGCAAAAATGCCAGATTTATACGTTAACATACTGTACGCTTACGTTTAGAGGTTTATCAGTACTTCATCATGGTTTAGTGTGTCTTTATGATTCTTATTCGGGCATAGGCAATGATAAGTCAAGCTCCGTCTGTAAATTACAGCTCTAGACTTAAAGCCACAAACTGTTCAGATGTATACAATCACACACAGCACAAACCCAAAGCAATTACCATCGACTTTGGGAGAATCGCGGAACTCCGTCTCTTCAGCATCCTCCTCTTTTTCCACCTCCCCTCCTCTACTCTGTATCATCTCCTCTTCTTCTCCATCTTCCTCTAACTCATCCTCTTTATCTTCCACTTTCTCCATTCTCTCCTCCTCTAGCTCCTCTGGCCCATCATCCGCTATGGGCTCATCGTCCTCCTCCTCTTCCTCCTCCCCCGGGATGTGTCTCCTCTCCTGCAGGTTCAGCTCGGTGTGTGTATGAAGGTCATGGGTCATTATTTGAGTCTCCAGCTCTGGGAAGGTGTCTGAATCAGCAGGTGGTGGAGGTGTATCGAGGGGCGGGGCTTGTGAAGGGGGTGGAGATGGTGTGGGAGGGGGCGGGAGGGCAGCCAGGCTGTGGGGTGTGTCATAGAGGGCAGAGATAGCTGAGGAGATGCTCTTCTGAAGGTCCTGGTTCTTGCTTACAGAATCTTCTTCATCAGAGGAGAAGGACGGCAGCGTCTCCAGGTTTCTCTTGAGTTCCTCGTCCAGGCGTTTACACGGTGAAGGGCAGTTGCTCAGTGCGAGACCTCCTTCTCCTTCAGTCTCCCCAAAAGGTGGAGGAGTTGGAGGTGGAGGCGGTGGTGGTGATAAGGGACGAAGCCCTCCCTTCACAGAGGGCTCATGTACAGGACTGGATGCATCCATGTGAAGTGGACCAGATGGAGGCTTCTTCTCTGTTTTTAGAAAGTCCAGAAAGGAAGTGATAAAGCCAGACTTCAGCTCTGATGGCTTGTCATCGGTCTGAGAGAGAGGGATTGAGGGAGGAAGGGAAGTAAGAGTGGATTCATAAAACACAAATGATACATATTGAGAAAACAGAAAAAAGGTCTTACAGTGTACAGTCAGAGCCACATGCTAATAAAATACACCAAGTCTATCTAAGCATTCCTTTAAGTCAAGATTAAGAACTGCATCTTCTCAAACTCAACATTTGAGCCAAAAGACTTAACAGGTTGATGTTGTTCTGATGCAAAACCACTGCGACAAACTAATTGTGCGTCACATTTCTGATAGTTGCACGACTCAAACACGGTCACGTTAATAACTGAATTTTACACTTAAAATAATCAAAAACTTTTAGATTTGTTATGGATTCCCATTACAGTCACTTGCAAAACAAGTCCTTATTAGCAACTAGCAGCTGCTTCCTCTAATATTATCTGCTCAGGTGTCTTTCAGCAGTCTGAAACAGGTTCTCTAGCAGTGTGTGCATGCGTTTTGTACACAACACCTGCTGATGAAAAGCAGTCCAAGGCACAATGCAGCCACAATCCAGATACATATTCACTGTGATATGTAAAGAACTGATATGTTTCTCATGAACTGATTAATCAAACCAAATGCCAACAAATCTGTGTGGAGCATTAACTGCACATTTTTTACTGTATATACCGTTTATATTGCTTTGATTTTTGATTAAAGATATATGGAATCTTTATTTTGTCATTTTGCCTCACCACAGAATCATATGCATGAGTGCACATGTGATTTTTTTGCCCAATTACAGAATATTTTTCATGATTACTGGCTTCTTTTGAACTACACACTGTCATCCAGCCCTAGCTTATCGTTAAGTGGTGCACTTTTCCTCTGCCCGTTTTTCTCGCTTCTTTCATGAAGCTTGCCTTCTCACACAGAATGGAACGGATAGGATTTTCTGTGCAGTCTCAGTGGTTTGAGGTGGATCCACTCCCTGGTCGGTGGATCAGCAATGCCCATGTTGTACTTTCTAAATTATGTTTTATTCTATTTTATAGCCTTAAATGCAAATCTCTTCAGTCATCAGTTTCACAGATATCCCGGAAATTAAATGTCCGAATAATTTAGTGTTTACTGTAGAATTTTAATTTTCATCAAGAATGATCAATTTAAAGGCAATATTATATTTCAAAACGCGTGTATAGTAATATAAGATTACTTGAGCATTTAATTACCCGAAGAATAATTTCTACTCTAAAAGCGTGAGACATTAAACAATTAATATCAAATACCAGTGATCCAATTTTTTTTTTTTAATCTGTGTAATTCATTAATCCGGCGAAAAAAGCAAATTGATGAAGAGTCTGAATACTTTTGCATGGTGCTGTATATTAGGTGTGTCTAACGGGAGGTAGTACAGCAGGGGGGCTGGATGGTGGTTACTATGAATGAGTAACCGTGGCAACAGCTACCCTGGCAACAGCCAGCTCTCTCCCCTTCTTTTATTGCATTTTTTTAAGGACAGATAGATCATGGCAGGCTGTCAATCATCTCACACTCAGACTGCACTGCTCCCTCTAGTGGAACTAAACTCACCAGCATACTGAGAACAATGCATTCCGTCTTATTGTTTCACACACATCATGAATTTCTCTGTTAACAAATCGCAAAATAATGAAGATGTGCCTTACTGGGCTGGACAGTTTCTGCATGGTGGCCCATTCCTCAGGGGTCAACTGGTCATCCATGTCTCTCTCCCAAGACATCTGAGGAAAATCCACAGATCCACATTACATATGCAATAACTAAAGATATCCACATTACATTCCCAGTTTTTTCTTCCTCGCTTCTCTTCTGAGGTTACCTGTTGCTGAGGCAACAAGAGCAATTTCACAAGTACAATTGTACACAAAGGCACAGAGAAAGGATCGTATGATTAAAGTTTCAGCATTTTGGACCTTTATGAAAAGAACAAAAAAGACAAATTCTCTATGTGCATACACAGCATGCAAAATATTTTCTTTTTTTCTATAAATACATTTATGATAACTATAATTTAACATAATATTTCCTGTATTTATATAATCCCTTTGTGAAAAAAAAAGTATGAGAAATATTGCACATCGAATTGGACATGCGAACAAGTATGAGTATGAGCATTAATTTTTGAAGACTGCAGTAATAAATAGAAATTAATTAATTCTATGACATGAAACCATTCCTACACAAACCCCTTTTTTTGCAGATAAGTGCTAGTATAGTGCGATCAAATATGCAATAAATAGGATCTAACAAAACCTTGGTAATATAAAATAATTCACAAAACAGACTTTAATATCTTCAAACATTTGGACAACAAGGAATAAAGTGCAACTACCCATTTTTATTTTCCACAGGGTTCAGGATGTTAGAATTACCATTTATGAACCTTCGTTGAGAAGTCTACATTTTATTATTTTTTTGCTCAATAACAAATATTAATAACTGGGAGCATACTGTATTTTTCCTTTGATATTTTACGTAGTCGTTATGAAGAGTTACTGTATTTTCTTCCTTTTTTTTACCTCTTGATCCTTCTCTTTCATTTTACCCTGACCACAGTTCATATCGGTTCTGTTCATGTCCAGTGCAGAAGTGGGTCCAGGGCTCAGACCAAGCGATGGTGCAGATCCCACTGAGCCATCAGACAGAACTGGATCTGTGCTCGACAAGGAGTCTGTCCTCAGGAGGGACTCAGATGAAGGCATGGGGGGAAGGGGAAGCTTTATCTAGAAAAAGGTATAATGCTATAAAATAATCTAATCTGAAAAATAATCTAATTCTATAAAATAATCAAAATGTTAAAATAAATTTTAAAACAAAGAATTTTGTTTGACTCACTTTAATCGGTTTGACGGGTTCCTCGTACTGCTGTTGAGACTGTTGTTGGTGTTGTGTTTGCTGCTGATGTAAGTGCTGGTGGTGTTGTGTATGTAGGTGCTGCTGTTGGTGCATGTGTTGCTGTTGTGAGTGGAGGTGCTGCTGTGGCTGTGAATGGTGGTGCAGATGTTGATGTTGCGGTAAGTGCTGCTGTTGTGGATGTTGCTGTTGAAGTTGTTGTTGGTGATGGAGATGAGGCGCTTGTTGGTGAGACTGTTGATGGTAATTCTGGCTTTTGTTGATGTCTCTATGCATCTCCAACATGACTTCATCTTTCCTGCCACGACCCCGTCCTCGACCACGACCCCTCCGGCTCTCCCCTGCACCAGGACCCATTAGCCCTCTGCAGTAAGGAGGTTCAGGAAGTGGGCGAATCCGAGGTCTTCCTCTAGGTCTAGGAGGGCCTTCTCGTTTGGGTTTGGTGGGCTTTCTGCCTCTCTTCTTTGGCCCATCATGGGGAAGGAGCTGTGGAGCAGGTCCAAGTGCTGAGTACCCTGCGGGGTTGCAGAAATCCAAGTCACCCATTAGGGGACTTAGACCACCTACCCCTGAACCACCGCTGGACTTTCTGCAGCTCGACACCAGATCAGGAAGCAAATCTGGAAGTCTCCTGCTGTTCAATCGGATGTCAGCAGGAACATCTGCTTTATCTTCATCATCTTCAAATTCATATTCTTGAGCGTACGTTTTCTTTGTCTGTGACTGGGAATTGGTGTCCCGTCGCTGTTTTAGAAGGTGAAAGGAGCTGGTCTTCAACAGTTTTTTTGGTCTAGAGGAACAAAAGATAGGTGAGTTCAGCCCACCTGTCCCAGAGCCACTTCCTACACCAGAATTTCCCATAATTTTGTTCCCTGTTCCATCTACACTAGATCCTGTTCCACCCATTCCCATGCCTGGTGCCTGAGACTGAATCAGGCCCAGTTGCTCTGTATTCACAGTAGATGGGAGTTCGTGTGTTTTCAATGAGTCCAAATCTAGATGCATGGTCCCATTGCCAGATTCAGAAAGACTGTGACAGTACTGCCCATAACCCTGGTCACCATGGTGGCCCATCATATCATATCCACTTGCCCCTCCACCTGCCTTAACTGACTCTATTCCATCTTGAACATTTACACGTGCTTCAGACACAATATCCTGATCTCCTTGTCCTGCACCTGCTACACCTGCGCAGCTTGGTTTGTAGTCCTCAGAACAAAACATGTCCTCCATTGCTGGAAAGAATGATCTATCCTCATCTTGGAGAAGTGAGTCAGGGAAACAGATGGAGGTCAGTGGCACAAACCTCTGCTGCTGCTGATGACTCTGTCCTTGATTCTGTGCAGATTTCACTACAGAACTTTCAGTGTCAAATTGGTGGTCTTTAAGTTGATCTAGCTGTGGCTGGGGAAGCTGGGGCTCTGGTTCCCTGGGCTGAGTCTGGGGTTGCATTGGTCCTGTGTTGGTTGGCATGTGGCGAGAGTGCTGGTGGGAATGCTGATGATGTTGATGGGGCTGTGGTTGGTGGTGGGAATGCGGGTGTCCATGATGAGCGGCCATGTGATGTAGATGAGATGGGGCTGACATGCTCAAATTTGGCTCATTCAGGAAATCATGGAGCTCAGAAGATGTTTGCTGTGGATGGTGCGTCTGGTGATGTGAAGGAATCCTATGCTGCTGCTGCAGTTGTTGCTGTGGTCTTTGATGTTCATTACCACTTCCGTCTCCACCAACAATCCTCTCAGTAGGGCCGGCACCTTCACGGCTATTCGTTCTAGAGAGTGATCGTTCAAGCATTTCGAGTTGGGAGACTGAATTCTGACTCGACTGACTTTGGTTTTGCTGTGCCTCACATCCATAGTGGGCCTCCATAGATTGAGATTGGAGTTGGAGTTGAAGCTGGGAGGCCTGTGACTGTGTTTCCACACTCCCACCAGCACCAGTTCCAAGGCCTCCACTTGGTCCCATTAAAGCCTGCTGGCTCATTGGATGGGGTGTTGGTTGAGGGACTTGTTGAGTGTCCATCTTGTTACGTGTGGAGTGAGAAAGTACAGACTGTAGAAGATGAGTTTGTTGAGGTTGCTGAGTCTGATCAGGTGGTGAATCCATGTGGGAAAGGGAAGTCTGGGACCTTTGTGATTGCAAGTCTGGTGGTTTTCGTATGTAGGGCAGCTCGGATGAATCTGAAGCTTTCTTGACCTCTACATGGGTGTGAGACAGGGAATGGGGGTGAGAGTGCTGTGGATGTTGGGAGTGCTGTGGGTGGGAAGTGTGTGTAGGGTGATGTTGGTGTGCCTGGTGAGCATAGGAGTCTCCTCTCCCATAATGGACCACTGAGCCAAGGGAGTCATGTTGGTGTGTGAGTGGAGCATGCTGGTGGGAGTGGGGGAGTGAATCAATTCCCCCTCTTCCTCCATTTGCTCCAGCTCCTGATACTGCCCTATCTATTTTTGTTTGCTGCTTCTTTAAAGATATTTCCAGGTGACTCTCTTGGCCAGTCCCTGGACCAGTTCCTTGTCCAGCAGTGTTTGCTGTTCCTGGTCCCACATTATTAGTGGCATTATTGGTGCGAATTACACTCTGCAGTTGGTAACGTTCCTCAGATGCCTTGTTCATATCATAGGCAGACATTCCCTTAGCTTCTTCCCTGCCTTGTGGCATTGCTTGTGGTTGAGTGGACTGTTGCTGGGAAGTCACCTGTTGCTGAGTGTGGTGCTGAGATGGATGGGGTGCAGGGCTTTGAGAGTGCAAAAGGTGCTGTATTAGAAATTCATCATCATCTTCATCCTCCTCTTGAGATCGTTCAATGCCAAGCATATCAGGCTCTGGCTTGCTCTTGGGTGGTGCAGAATGATAAGACTGTCCCTGTGGTGGTGGTGCCCGTGTATCTGAATAACCCTGTGGAGAAGCTAAAAAATTAGGAGAGAGAACTGATGATAGGTACTTATTACCTCCAGTTCCTCCTGGAGACTGTGCAGGGTGAGTGGGTGCAGGGGAGTGCAATCCTGGTCTAATGATTGCAGAGTTAACAGAAGGTGAAGGACTGGAATCAGGAAGGTGGTATGAACCTCCAGCTCCACCACTTGTAACACTGTTGCTGCTATTAGCTGCTGAATTACCACCTGTTGAGCCAGTACCACTATTTGTTGACTCAGCACCACCTCCAGATCCAATCAGGGCAGGTGAATGTCCTGTACCATCATAGCCCATTGAAGGACTGCCTGCTCCTCCAAGTGATGGTGGTAAAGAACCATATCCTGATTCAGAACCATATACGCCATCTCCTGAAAATGAACGCCCTGTTGCTCCAAGGCCCCCAAATCCTTTTCCTGATCCCCCAGGACCAGAGCTAACTTCCTGGGCCTGAGGGGAACTGAACCCTCCATAAGGCTGTGAGAGGTGGGATGGTGGAGGTTGATTTGGTGAATATGATTGCGAATGTTGTTGTGGTGGGGTTTGGCCAGGGAGACCAGAGGTGGGTTTAACAGGAGCCACAGGGGAGCCATATGCGGAAAGGCAGGGTTTAGGAGGAGCCTGTTGTGTAGCAGAGGAGGAAACAGGGAGTGGTGGAGGTGGTGGAGGGGGTTGTGGTGTAGTTTGGGGAGGTGGTTGCTGCCTTGAAGGAGCAGAAGAGACACTAGATGAAGCACTCGGGTTAGAGGAATTTGAGGAGGATGAAGTTGTAGAAGAAGCTGAGGGAGGTGTGTGAGGAGTTCTGGATGAGGAGGAGCTGGAGGATGAGTAGCCACTGCTAGAACTAGAACTCTTTCCTGATTTCCCAATACCACTACCGGAGGCAGCTGATGCGGATGTTGAGGAAGAGCTATATGGGGGCTGTACTATGGGGCGGTACACTTGGTCTGATCGCGGTGATGGTTTGGGTTCAGATGATGGGCTCTGGTCACCAAGGGGGCTACAGCTCATTCCACCATGCCGATGGTGTGGAATTTGCTGGTAGCCTGATGCTCCACAGCTAAGATAATGTTGCAGGGGATGTGATGTGGATGAAGGCAACTGGGACTGTACAGGGGACGGTCTCTGGTAGTGCTTAATAACACTGTCTTGCCTTGGAATTGCTCTTTCCTGTGGGGTAGGTGGTTGTGAGGGTGCAGGTGCTGAAGAGAATACAGAAGCATTGTACAGATGGGATGACTGCTCTTGAAGTTGGGAAGAGAGCAGGTTAAATTGAGGGGGAGGTAAGTGGCGGGCTGAGGACGATGTAGGTACTTGAGGCTGAGGACCACTTGAGGGCTCCTGCGCTCCCCTGTATGCTGCTGCACTCTGTGATGAGAGAAGACGGTCAAAGCCCAGGCTGGATTGGGACTGTGTTTTTATGTGTAGCAAAGGATCATGGGGCGATAGGAGTCCATTGGAGGTAGGGCTAAATGTAGGTGCATCCTGAAGAGACAGTGACGGTGTCACCCCAGAAAATGAACGGCCAGAGAAGGAGGCAGGGTGCTGGTATGCTGACAGGGCAGAGGAAGTAGAGAATGAGCCAGATCCAGGCAAAGCACTGGAGATGAAGAGCTCAGCAGGGGCTGGGGTATGCATTGCTTCAAAGAGAAAGACAGATAAAACTAAATCAACCAGGTTACAACTACATAGGTTTAAATATTAATTTGCATAGCATTCTCTACCAGAAAGAAAAATTGAGCACTCTTGGTTGCTTACCAGTCTGCCATGACGGGGTACGGAACTGAGAAAGGAGGGAGGAGGCAGATGGGGGAGGTTGTGGACCTCGGGATTCCAAAGCAGAGATCAGGTTCATGACTGAAGCATCAGGCCCTGAGGGGCTAGCATGGTGTAACCCAGCATCAAACAAACCCGAAAGCCCTATAAAAGTCGTAATGCATATACCATATATAGGTTTAGTATACATACATCAACCTGCTAACACACTATAGTTACAACAACAGTTTTATTTAATGCATTTTTAAAAAGTTGAACAT
>JAQMYL010000008.1:246400-256863 GCA_030014365.1 Clarias pachynema | reverse complement strand
CCGTTATCACCCAGATGAGGATGGGTTCCCTGTTGAGTCTGGTTCCTCTCAAGGTTTCTTCCTATTACCATCTCAGGCAGTTTTTCCCTCAGCACCGTCGCCCTCGGCTTGTTCATCAGGGACACATTCACATTTCATACACACTTCTATGTCAATGACCAGGGTTAAATGCGCTATACAAATAAAATTTTATTGAATATATATAATTTTTTTTACAGATCTACTAAGGAATGTTCTATTCAATTCTCAGTCAGAATCAACATCCAGGAAGAGCTCATCATTAAAACATCACTTTTAACATCTGGATTAAAAAAAAAAAAACTATTTAATTTCTGTGCTGCATTTACCCAAAAAACTGATCCAAATACGTGCGTGCGTGCGTGTGTGCATGTTACCAGTCCATTGAAAGCAGGATGAAGCTCCATGCTGAACATACTCTCTCTCGCGCTCTGTCACTAGGCTAAAGTGAGCCCTCGTTCCATGCTGCCTTCCTTATTGGTTACTTTTCATACTGCTCTGCTCTTATTGGTTGAGAGCGACTGTTTGCTGCCTAATAGGAAATTAGTCTGAGATGAGAGCGAAGGCGCGCAGGGTTTATTGGTCAGCGCATTGAGAGCCTCCGCTCTGGAGCCTGTTAGAGGGACGAGTCCTTCACAGGACTGCTGCTTTTTCGTTTCTTCTTAATTAACAAATTAATGTGAATTATCGTTGAAGAGCACACTGTATCATGTTCCTTTTATTCGATTGATTTCTTCCTAAATATACAATACATCTGTTCTGCTTTGCGGTTCTTATGTTTAACCATAGCCTTGATTTTATTTCTACATCAAACCACTGCGCATTTGATCAGCTTCCCCGTCTGATACTTTCTTCATCTAATCTACAGTCAGGGGTGAAGCGTATTGTTACATCTTCGATTTGTTTATTGTTTAATACGATTTAACACTGATATGTGGTAACAGAGATTAAAGGTCTATAAAATTACTAGTTATTTCTTTAAACACAAACCACATGCAGATTTATTATCTGTTAAAGATACACACTGAGATCTGTGATTTGACTCTGTATGTTGATGTACTTCCTCCAGGAACAGGAAGTCAGAGTAACCACATGTTGAAGCACTTCTATCAGATGCTGATTATTAGCGATAAAGTCGTAATGCATGAAGAACCATGAGCCGAAGGATCAGCTGAGAGGAGAAACGTTTGGGTTTCACATGAAAAGCATTTAAGTGTTTTAAGGCACAGCAGCACAGAGCTTCTTCTAACATTAACAGATTCTGTATGATGAACCCCACCTGCTGGATTATGATCGGTTACATCCTCACAGACAAACCGATCCTAGAACCGAAAGGCAGGACCTAAACCTAGGACACGGTGTTGACAGCAGTTAAGCTCCAGATCTAACAGAACTATATGTTAAAGCAATAAAAGTACAGCTGCAAAAAAGACAAAGGATCCCTTCATCCCTGCATTCTCTCTGTCTATTCTGGAAGTGCACTCAGCTCTGGGAATCTCAAACCTGAAAAACACATCATACTCAATAATGACTAGTGACCACTCGCACTCATCTACTGCTGTGCAAAATGTACAAATGTTTTACTCAGTTGTGATAACTCAGAAAAAACACAAATACAGGAGGCATGATTAGAGCTGATGAGCTGTAACTGTAGAGCAGGCCACACCCACAGAGGGCGGAGCATGTACGCTCAGTCACTGGCTGTGGATAAGATTAGTACAGGATGAGTCAAACACTAGTAATGTTCCATGAAGTGATGATGCATAAAATAAAGTATTTGCTGAATGTGATGGCTGAGTAAAATGTAATTGTTTTACTTTATAGAACTGTAGTACGATGTAACTGTATTAAAGACTTTAAACCAGGAGATTCAGTCACTCTTTATAAAACAGTCTGTACAAATCTGTCCTGACTCGCAGTGTTTTTTTTTCACAGACGGTGCACAAACAAGACAGAAGTCACAGCATTATAATGTAAATACTACTTTAATTGTGTACAAAAAGAAGTTTTTAAAATCAATTTCAATATAAAATAAAATGTGATGCAAAGTTTGATTTAAAATGATTGTACTGATGGGTCCTGTGCTGTATGGAACATTAATATTTCCCATTTAACTCTCTCTCTCTCACACACACACACACACACACAGCTCCGAGTTTCAGACCGAATCGGCTGCTTGATGTGGACTCTAATAATCTAAATCTAAACATGAAGGCGTGTCTGTGCTGGGAAGTGCGTGTACAGCGCCCTCTGCTGGAAAAAAGAGCGGTGCAGCAGCCAGCAGTTTCTTTAAAAAATTAAAAACAAGGCACATGAAAAACAGCAAAGGCTTCTGCAGATTAATTAATGGAGTCCCTTCTTCTTTCTCTCTCTCTCTCTCTCTCTCTCTCACACACACACACACACACACAAATATACACACCAAAAAAAAAAAATAATAAACTGGTTTAGTGTCAAACTACTCTTACTTAACCAAAGGTGTGCAAACGCTCACAGGTTTAACGGCGTGGTCTTTGGTTAATGTATTAAAATCAAAAGCTGTCACTGAAGCGTCCGCTCAAACACTTCATCTCATCCCCACCTTTCATTCTGTATTAAATCATCAGGCATGTTAAAGACAACACGATAGTGTGTGTGTGTGAAGTTTAAATCACTGCACTGGAGGAAACACTGCAGGTCTTTCTCATCAGCACTGTTTTATATTTAAACACTTATTTTAAACACTCACTCAACACACTCCTGCGCTCATGATTAACACTCATATGCTTCTGATTAACGTACTGGGGAGGGGCCAAAACTTCCAACCTCCATCACCTTTACATTTACACTTGCAGGTGACGAGGGGGCGTGGCCTGCCCAGAGCTTTCTAAACACCACACACTAATCAGGTGTTTGATTGGCGTGTCATGAGCTGGCATCCGTTCCCTGATCAGGTGATAAAGGCGAGCTAACTCTCTGTACTGGGTACGTACACTCAACAGATACACTGGCACGCCCATCCTGATGCCTCTCTAGGAATGTTGTACATCAGGATGAGATGAACCCACATGGACACGCTGTTTTTCCACTGTTCTGTCAGATAGAGCAGGCGGGAACTGAACAAACATCAGACTGCACATCTTTAATGATTGTTTTGAATGATTCCTCAGACCAAACACCTTGATAAATCATGTGGCGCTTCTACAAGTTCACTTCATCCCTGAACTGGCACTAAAAAGGTTAAAGCAGCCAACAAGTGAAGACTACAAGGAAGACTCCAGCCTCAGGTTTAGCGCGGTACACACTGATTTTCCTGGAGCTGACGGTGTCTAAAAAGCAAGAAGACGCAATCTCGTCACAGTGGAAAGAGTTTTACTGATTAAAGGGAAACTAGAGCGTGCTTCACTCTGACCCCTCTCCACTCCGTCACTTTGGAGGGGTGGCTCTCGACCCTACAGTGAAAGAAAAAAAAAACAAAAAAAAAAAACAGAAAACCAAACTCACGGGGAACAGACGTCTACGTGCAGCTTCTGAACTCCGACATTACACGTTCATTTGAAATAAAACACTGATTTAGGTCAAAAGTGTGTATAAAAATGAAAAAGATGTCAGATCGCTTCTTTCAGAGATGGAATAAGAGAAAAACTGCTTGTTCAAAGGGCTGTGTGTGTGATGGTGTACGGACTCCACACACCCCTCGGGAATGTGTAAAGGAAGCAGATCAGCGTTTTACTGATTCGCTACAGCATGTCAAAGTCACAGATTAAAGAGAAAAGTCCATAAGAAGAGATTTGGGAAGATTTTCTCTCTCGTCTGTCTGATCTGAACCCCGACACGACTCGTGTGGAGCGGCTGCAGGTTCCAGGTTCACTGCTCTATCCGCTACAACTCTCACTAAGCTCAACAGCTGCTTTTACATTTCTGTTCCCAGTGAATCTGGAGTAAAGAGGATTCCCGCTCTTTAATCAGTGCGCACGCGCGCGCACACACACACACACACACACACACACAACTGCAGAGTGAGAAACACTACAGTTTTCCCTTCTAATGTTATTTTATAGCGAATAGTAATAATAATACAGCTCTAGCAGCTTAATCAGACACTGTGTGTGTGCGCGTGCGTTTTTTATTTTCTCACACACACACACACACACACACTATATGTACAGCTGTGTCTGATGCTGCTCGCTACACTGCTGTACACACACTCCTATAAACATAAAATCAAAAAGATATACTTTTAAATGTACTTAATGTAAAAAAAGTGCAGCAAGAAAAAAAAATACACATTTGAACACCTTTGCTCCATCACACACTCCTCACTGACAATAAGCAGATGCGCGCACACAGACACACACATACACAAGGCACCAGACATTGGTGTTGGGGGGGGTTGGAGGTGGGGTAAAGTCTCCGTGGCGACAGTGTGTGAGGGTGATCAGAGGATGGTGCAGGGACACCCGCCGCCCTTGTGCTTCCCAGAGTGATTGGCGAGCTGAGGAGGACTCTCCGTCTCCTGGAACTTTCTAAATGAGAGAGAGAGAGAGAGAGAGAGAGAGAGAGAATAAATTCCATTCCCTTATCCTACATTACTGTTGGCACAGCTAGTCAACACTCCTCTATGTACCCCCGTACCTTATCGCTCGCACCACCTCCAGGAAAGCCTCGTCCACATTGAAGCGGTTCTTCGCTGATGACTCCATATAGTGGATCCGGTTCTCTTTGGCAAAAGACATGGCCTCCTCTCTCGACACCTAGAAACACCACGCAGCATTATTCTGCACTCACACCAACACATACAGCACTCTCCGGTGGGTGGGGCCTCTACTGCAAGTGTTCATACTACGATAACGAACAACTAGTTGTACAGGGAATACGTCCAACCTTATGAGGTGAAGAGGAATTAGATCCAAGGTGAGAAGCTGAGGGACAGAAATCTGATTTCAGCATCAGGCTTGACCTGATACTGGTGTAATGGGCGTGGCCTAATATTCATATGAAAATCTGAGTATCAGGATTGCTCAGCTGCCACACATAGACGAAACATTAATGACCATGACCGATAACCCCATCCTCAAGACAAGCGACGGTATTCCATTACTCCAGTACTGCAGGTGGTGCTGTTAGAATTTCACAACACAATATAAACCACGTGAAACTGCTCAAAGTTTATAAACAATCAGGGGGGGAAAAAAAAGAATTGCTATTGACCAATCAGAGGCTCGGAAGTGGTGTGTGTTCATCTGGCCTACTGCATCATCTGTGTTTATTAAACACCGTGTTGTGTTTGTATTGATCACTGGTATGATACACTCCTTACCGCTCTCTGATGCTCCAGGTCAGACTTGTTGCCCACGAGGACCATGGGGAAATCATCTCGGTCTTTTACCCGCAGGATCTGAGTGTGAAACTTCTGGATTTCGTTGTAGCTGTGAGGGAGCGATGGGAACAGATCAGAGCTGCGGCACAGGGTGCGTTTCCCACACTGCAGCGCTGAGACCACAGAGAGGGCCTTACATAACACCAAAGTCCCGAACTCACTGACCCACAGCGCCGCTACTGACATACAACATGTTTACTTTGAGAAATAAACACACACAGACACACACACACCTACCTTCCAATGTCATTCAGAGCAAATACCAGTAGGAAGCCTTCTCCTGATCGCATGTACTGCTCTCTCATCGCCCCAAACTCTTCTTGACCTGCCGTGTCCAGAACTAACACACACACACACACACACTTAAAACATGGCATCACAAATATCATCAGCAATCAGTGGCACTAAACTCTACAGCCAAGCTAAAACAAGCAAACCTGTTTTATCACACACAGATTCTTATTTTATGCGCTTACAGATTTATTTACTTTAAAGAATATGATTTAACATCAACATGACACCCATCTTTAAACTAATTACACACCTAGCTTAGTGTACGGGTTTCTGTGATTACAATGGATTAACAGCATAAAAGCAGCTGAATTGTCTTTAAAAACAAAATAAACACAGCATTTTACAAGTGTTAAGTTGTTAATATCGCCAGAATATGTGCCAGAAAAAAACTTTCATTATTAAAACAAGTTAAATCAACTTTAAGGTTTTTGTACACACACACACAGACAACGTACTGTCTAACCGGGTCTCCTTCCCATCCACGGTGCAGATTTTGGTGTACGAGTCCTCGATGGTGGGGTCGTAGTCAGACACGAAGTACGACTGTGAGGAGGAGGAGAAGGAGAAGAAGAGGCAGACGTTACTGCTATCAGCATGTCGTATCTCTCACACCAACAGGGCTGCAGGGCTCAGGCATGAGAGGACATGCTCAACAACACACACCTTCCAGAACATTCTCAGCGATCACACACCGACTCTCACATGATGAAATAAAACACAACACACAGAGTCAGACTTGAGAGCATATCCACAGAGAGTATGATAATGTTAGAAATATTGTTCAGTGATGTTTAGGATTCATAATAAAACACAGTGTTAAAACCATCAGTCGTGCAGTACTGGGCGATACAACACTGGGATTGATATTGTAATAAATTTTACCACGATATTATCACATTTCTGTGATATCAGAAGCTGATCTGATAATGTTTTTGTTTAGAAGCTTATGCAAGTGATTTATTAATATTAAGTAGTTTTAAAAAAAATCCAGAAAACAGAACTAAATCAGCATAAACATGAAACTAGCTGAACAAAGTGAAACACACTCAAAACGGAATGATGACGAGGAGTGAGAGAAATATACAGACTTTTTATTACAGTGGCGTGAAAAAACATCACTGCTGTATTAATGTTATCATTCAGGTTATACATACAGGTTATCACTGCTGTTCTGCAGGAACATTTACATCATAAAATAACGTAATGTAGAGTATTTGCTGTAACTGTGCATTCACTCACAGTCGTGTCTCGCTGTGTTCAGACAGACGTGTGTGCTATCTCTAAGTTGTGCTGGAATTTAAGACAATCTAAGATGTCCATGAACACACAGGACAGGATGCAGTAAAGGGAACAGCAGTGTTTCAAATTCATACACTCAATGATTTGAAAGTTCGGTTCCTGATCTCTGTTCCTCAACAACAAGGGTGCAGATCCGTTCAGGGCTGGACGAAGTGATTTGGTTAAATATCATCTCGATATAAGTCTTAATAATTCTTAATAAATAAATAAATCTATAAACCTGGACTAATCTCTGGATATTTGTGTTTTCCTGGACTAACACACACACACCAGCGCGCTCTGTAACACACCTGACTCACCGACACGCCCATCTTTACTGAAAGCATCACTGGACAATTATATCCTCCTTATAATGGGGTTACACCATAGAGCTTATGGGTTCTGTCAGAAGAGTTGGTCAGAAGGTGTTGATTAATCAGTAGCACAGGATTATATTAACGCACATGTTGTAATGTGATCTAGTTTCCATAGTAACGGGACGTTCACAGGGACGTACACAGCGCACGCTCGACTGATCCTACACACATTTAAGCAAATCACAGCTGTAGTGAAGTTTTCTGAAAGTACGAAGATGATGGTCTCCATAAAACATGTATGTAAGGAGTCTCCAGCATCAGATGTAAAGCTATAACTATGGATGGACAGAGGAGGTTACGGGACTTTGCGTTTTCTCTGCAACTTTAAGAAAAAGAATAAAGAGAGACAAGTGTTTAACTGCTATAACGTCAATAAACAGGAACTCACTCGATCCTCTGATGCTCCTCAACATAAACGAAAACTATAAAGTGATAAAAACATATGATGTGTTGTTTATAAATACATTTAAAGAGTAAACACCGGTAATTAAAGACAAACAGCTGTGGTATAAAAGGAATAAAACATCCCACATGCTGTTATGGGAAAATAATCAGCTTCAGGGCAGATACAGGAAACTGTGGTGTTGGTTAACTTATTTTCCTGTAACTGCATGCCCCGCTGTGTTTTACACCGAACAACTACTCAAACACTTCCCACACACACACACACAGTGTTATATTAGACATAAGGTTTTTGTGTAACAGATCTGTATGTTGTAGAAGAATCACACCATTGTGGACTTGAGGGTCAGGACTGTGAACCCCTGACCCTCTGATATGAATGTCTGGAATGTCAGAGAGTGAGAGAGAGAGAGTGAGTGAGTGAGTAAGTGAGTGTGTGAATCCTCGAGTGTTACCTGGATGAACTGAATAGTGAGTGCGCTTTTGCCCACACCACCTCCACCCACCACCACCAGCTTGAATCTCTCATCTGACGACATGTCTCTGTCTCTGTCTCAAACACAAAATAAACAGAGTTAATTAAAATACATTAACAAATCAATCAAAGGTCTATAATTCCGCCCATCTGTATGAACACACGAGGCTAACTCATGACTAGCCGCTTCACCCATTTCTCCTCAGAATCCCCTCAGGTTAGCCTGTTAGCATTCCGAGCTCAACATGTCTGAATTTTACCTCAGCGCCGCCTTAAAGTCTTCCTGCGGACGCGATTCTCTGACGAAAAGGACCACGCTGAGACGGAATACGTCTATAAAATATGGAATAAAAGGGGGGGGAATAAAAATAAGAAGTGTTTGTTGGTGGTTTACCTTCTTTCCGCCGCCGCCCTGAGTGAATTAGCCTGATTAGCTTCTGCCAAAGTTCTCGAGAGGAAAAGTTTAAGTGAGAGAGAGAGAGCTCGTGCAGATTAACTTCCTTAAAACGCGCTGAAGTTTCACACTGAGGGGCTCACACACTCTCTCACACACACACCATCACACAACCGCGAAGTAATAAACTTCCGCAGATTTCAGGAATGTGTTCTGGATTTTTTCCCCCCGTGGTGATTTCTCTCCCCAGTGGAATCTCTCTCTCTCTCTCTCTCTCTCTCGGTTTTTGTGCCCTGAAGCTACTTTGTTCTACGTTCACTTCAGGGTTGCCAGATTACAAATATTCACCTCATGACTTCACTCTTATGGCTGGTATCCGCCTGGTCCAGGAAGTTCGAACGCTTTTTTTTTTTCAAAACTTTTTTTCCACGTGACTTGTAGGGGTAAGTCTGATCTCCCTCCATCTAAACTCCTGAAATGTCAGCACTTCGCTTCTGACTGCATGGGAACAGGCGGGAACAGGTGGGAACAGGCTTCTACACAGAAGAGTGTAAGCATGGAGTACATCATCCTCATCATCATCATCATCTTTCTTCAGTACTCACAGATCCTGACCCCTGCGTGCTACAGTTAACTGTGAATGGAGTGTGTGGTCAACTCGCTGCCGCTGCTCATGCTGCTCCAATGTCATGCAGCACTTACTTCTGCCTGTCGATCTCTAAACATAAACGAAAACTATAAAGTGATGAAAACGTTTATGTTTAGAGTTCGACCACCACATGTTTTATTCCTTTAATAGCACAGCTGTTTGTGTTTAATTACCGGTGTTTAATCTTTAAATGTATTTATAAACAACACATCATATGTTTTTATCACTTTATAGTTTTCGTTTATGTTTAGAGTTCGACAGGCAGAAGTAAGTGCTGCCGGAACATTGGAGCAGCGGCAGCTGTAGACACTATGCAGTTGATTGTTTCAGTATTGTTGAGCTCGGCCTGATGTACCTGTTTTTGTCATAGACAACGCTGCCTAATGTTACATTCGCCAGTGAGCTGACCATCGCATGTGACTACTGGTGCAAAAGACTGTCACTCAAACAAACAAATAAATAAAATATCTGTTTTATATACACTATATTGCGATATAAAGTAACATATAAAGTATATAAAGTAATTGCTCAACTGCCTTCACGTGCATACAGTATAAACTTGAGTAATATCCCATTCTTAATTCATAGGGTTTAATATGATGTTGGCCCCGCCCCCATTTGGAGCTAAAACAGCATCAACTCTTCTGTGAAGGCTTTCCACAAGGTGTAGGAATGTGTTTGTGGGAATTTTTGACCATTCTTCCAGAAGCGCATTTGTGAGGTCAGACACTGATGTGGAGAAGGCGTGGCACACAATCTCTAATTCATTCAAAAGGTGCTCTATCAGGGTGAGGTCTGGACTCAAGTTCTCACAGTCAAGTTCTTCCACACTCAGCACCTTACTTCCAGTGAAAGGAACTCTTAATGCTTCAGCATGCCAAGACATTTTGGACAATTTCATTCTCCCAACTTAAAACAATTAAACAAATTAAGCTGCACTTAACCTTAAAAAAAAAAAAGTAAAAATAAATCCAGACAGATAAGTGTTTTCGTTTGTGCGGGCAGGCGCTGTGTGTTTGTGAGAATCTAAAGTAAGCTCCCCTCTCCCCCTTCTTGTCTTACACAATTACCCTTCCTCCACTCTTTTCACGCATGAGCGTGCACACGCAGAAACGGAAACACTGTTTTATCGGAAAAATGAATAAGAAATCTCTCTAATGACACTCGATTGAGCGACACACTAACGGAATCACTGCTGTAAAGTAAAAATAAAACAA
>JAQMYL010000007.1:28235350-28262994 GCA_030014365.1 Clarias pachynema | reverse complement strand
TGGGTGATGTGCTGCGGACCTTCTCAACCAGGCTCCTGAAGTCCTTCTTTAGGATCTCCGTCTGCCTCAGCCTGGTGTCTTTCGTGCCAGGATGAAGGACCACAGCTCCAGTGTTCTTCCTAAGGGCCGCGGGCACTGGTGCAGCGACATCAAGAACACGTGCACCAGGTAAACAGCGTGTGTGCGAATTACCTTTAGGCATGGTAGCACGCACGTGCCGGATGATGGAGTCCCCGATGACCAGCGCGTCGTGTACGTGAAGAGGAGCGAAGTGGTTTCGGGTCGAGGGGTGAAGGAAACCTGGGCGGGCTGCGTCCTTGGTGCGTTGGACCTGGGCAGAGAAACATGCGGGGTTGAGGTTGTCGGAGAATTTGTGTCACGCCGAGAATTTACCTGGGACAGGTGAGCGTCGATCCGTGATGATTCCAGCGTGGCTTTCCGCTGCTGTAGCCGGGCCAGCTTCATCTGTAGGTCGCGGATCAGCTTCTCCATGGCCTCCAGCTCCAAATCCACCGAGTGCAGTTCTAGTGTATCCTCACCTGCACTCAGAGGCAGAAATACAACCGACATAGTGTTTAAAAACTGAGATAATCTGTGTAAAAAAGCGTAGGCAAACTTGTGATAGCTGCGCTGAAGGGCTAGTGATGCTAATGGGATAGCCGGCTAGAAGCGGTGTGCTGTAAAGCAATTAAAACTTAACGATATAACAGGTGTTTCGAGTGAATATATTATAAAATACTATAAAATATTTATCTGTTATATGTTCACTCTTTGAAAGAGGAAGAAAAAGTTGGAAAATTGGTCAGTCTGGCGGAGCTCGGCTCATTAACAAAACATTTACCTTGGTCAACATCATTGTTTTTGTGGTGCACAAATTTAATGTCAATTAGGGACAGCCTCCAGGAAAAAAACACCTGGCAGATGTCATCAAAAATCACTACCAAGATGCACTGGAGGAGGAATTGGCTAAGCTACGGGAATTTACCGACCAGGATTGGGAGAATTGTTTTGACACTGCCATCTTGTGGGCTAAACGCCACATGGGCAAAAGGCTTGCATGCTAATAGAGATGAAATGGCAGATCTCTCTACCCACTACTAACTCCCATGAAGCAGAGGAAGAAACAGAGACACATAGTGTCCTCCCTACTTCTCTCTACTTCTCCTCTCCCTACTTCTCCTAAATTGTAATCAAATCACAACTCCTGAGGTTTCGTCTAACCTAAAACCTAACCTCTCTTACCTAAACCCTAACAACTAACCCCTAAAACCTACCCATAACCCCTAACTCCTAACACTAACCCTAACCCTAGATAATTTCAGTAAATTTAAACCTTAGTTGTATAGTCTTTAATTAAATTAATTAAACAAATAAATAAACATAAATTACTTAAATACATAAATTTAATTGGCTATGGGACACGAGCCAAGGACTGATCCACCTACCTGCCATGGATGAGGGTGTATAGCAGAAACACCCTGTGACTCTGTCGTTTACTAGTGAAGACGTGCCTCAAAATTTAGGATCTCGTTGGGTTAAAAGGAACTTTAATTTTAGTCTGTACCCTTAACCTTAAACAGGATTTAGTACGTTATCGATCCCTGAACCCTAAACATAACGGTTGGTTTGAACCCTTAACCGCTAGTTCGAACCTTAAGCCCAACATCAGTCCTAAACATAACCGGAACCTCAGCTTCTAGAACCCTACGCCTAATCATAACCATCAGTTAAAACCGTAACTTTTAGAACCTAGGCCTGAACATAACCGCTACCTCGAACCCTTTAACCTAACCATAACCGTCAGCTAAAAACCTAGCCTCTAAAAACCCTAAGCTTAAATATAAATGTTAGCTCAAACCCTAATGTTTTATAACCCTAAATTTTAACCGTGGGCGTCGTATAATGGTGGAACTTTAACTAGAACTGACCCCGAATCTCAACCCACAGGCCGTGATTTTAATTAATTTTAACCCTAATGCAGGTGTCTCAGCTCATGGAGGGTCTTTACAACAGCTTACCTCAAAGCGAAACCTTCAGCTTTTACACTCTAAACAGGCGACATTGGTCGACCATTAAAGTGGAGCAGGCTGAAAATGAGGCCTGAGTGGCTGGCCCGTGCATAACGCGGGTTCCGGGTTCTTCCCGAAGCAGCGGATTTTTTTTACCCTAACCTAACCCTTGCCACCCTAGGCTTCCTCATACAAATACAAATAAAATTCAATTCAATATTTATATAGTGCATATCAAAGTTATTTTTCCTATAATATAATTTTAAAAGTTAAACTCTCATACATATTGGGAAATGTTCCAATATTTTAAGCTGTAAGCCATTATCATCAAAACTAAACAAAAGAAAAAGACTTGAAATATTTCACTTTACATTTAATGAATCTAAAATATGTAAGAGTATAAGATTTGTTAAATTAAATTATGAAAGAAAGTTACCATCTCAATGATATAAATTTTTTTTAGATGCACTGTAGTTATTGGAGATTGTAGAATAGGTTTGGGGATAGACACAATTGTTGCATTTTTAAAACAGGCACATAAAGTACACAGTAGTTAAAAGTTGTTTCCATTAAAGATGTAAACAGTGAAGAGTTTATCGTCTTCCTGCAAATTCCACAGACCTTAATTTAATTGAGCATCACCTACTGATTTTGTTAAAAACAAACCTTGATAGTGTAATTTCATGTCAAATGTCACAATGTGTTCACTCTGTGTAATTTTGCCTCTTTGTCGAGTGGAATGACTCATCCTGCCTTCCCTGGTTTCTATGTAATTCCCATTCAGTTGTCAATAAGCCATGAAATGAAGGATACAGTAATTGGATATGACCTTTGATCACCTTCTTTTTGCATGAGAGTGTCCAATCATTGGTCTGAGATCTCCAGCACCAATGACCCATTTTGGTCATAAATTTGCATAGTTAATTTGCATGTGTCACGCTAATTCCATTCACAAGAAACAGGAAAACTTAAAATTTGAAGTTGATGGTCACCTCAGAACTATGTTAAGATTTTATGATAAATATACTGTACTAAGATTAGGTATATCAAGCTGGAACAGCAACAATACTGTAGGTAACCTTTTTAATCCTGAAATAATCACATAATGAAACATAACAGCGTTGTTTAAGGAGAGTCCTATGCAGTTAAATCTTATTTGTCTGTTGGAAGAGTTGTTTCGCCATTTAGACCCTCAGATCAATATTATCCACTCGCACAGGAGATGCAAGAAATACACACAAGCACGTTCACTATAAAGCAGCCAGGCCGCAAAAAGCTGCCATCAACATAATCCGATCGATAATGAACATATTCAAGAGCATTACTCCTCAATGAGTGTTCCTTTTCTCTGAGTTTAAATGTGAGGGAAGTAAAAGCCCTTACATTATCCAGATTCAATTGCATTTAGAAATGTGATTGCTGACTCATGCAATACGTAAAACAAACAAGATATCATTAATGAACTTGGAAGTTCAAACTGACTAAGTTCACTGCTATGAGCCACATTGTTTAATTCCGATTTTTGGTCCAAGCATATTTGCATGTCATGACGATTCATATACATATTTACAAGTCACGTATGTGCACATCAACGCGTCTTTGGGTAGCCAGGTGTAGCTCAGTGGTTAAGGCATTGGACTATGGTTCAGAAGATCCCAGGTTCAAACCCCACAACCACCAAGTTGCCACTGTTGGGCCCCTGAGCAAGAGGCCCTTAACCCTCAACTGCTCAGATGTGTAATGAGATAAAAATGTAAGTTGCTCTGGATAAGAGTGTCTGCCAAATGCCTAAATGTAAATGTCTTTGATCACACCATCTGGGTTAAAAATACATCAAGTTCATTCAACTACTCATTAATTTCAAATGGATATGATTGTAGCTAAAAAAATATGCTTGGCATTTTGCTCAGGAGGACAGAATGCAGTTACCAAGCTGTATGTGGGCGGTCCAGAACTAAGAAGAAAGTGAGATGCCTCACTTTTTTTGTGTAGTATGAAATCCCTGCTCTGTTGTTGCTGGCTGACTTACACATGCACGGAGGCAAAAACGACAGATGATTCTGCTGGTTCTCATTGAAGTCTCAAGAATGCCTATTGGATATGCATCCGATCAAGGATCACATTCAATTCAATTTAATTAAATTAAATTCAAGTAACTTTGTTATTGTTATAAATAAAGGAGTAAAAAATAACAATGATATCACTAGAGAATCATCTTTTCAGGCATGTAATAAAGTGCAACAATAGAGCAGCTGTGCAGCAAGCATAACGGCTACGATAGGATATAGGGGTAGATGGGGCGCAAACCAAAAAAGTTTGCCTATTGTGTGTGCTGCATCAATGCAAAGTCCAGTTTACAGTTATTTTAATAGTGATGTGTAAGAATAGGTGGGGAAGGGGCAGAAAGGGGATTCGTTCAGTTGCCTTATGTGAGACAGTCTGGTTGTTCTTGTGCATATGGACCTGTATATTCCTCCTGAGGGCAGTAACTGGAACAGATGATGTGCAGGGTGATGCTAATCATGCAGGATGCTGTGCATTCGACAAAGGCAGCGTGTGGTGTAGATGCTGCTAATCTCTGCAAGACTAGTCCCAATGATTTCCCCTGCTTCTTTCACCACCCGCTGCAGTGCTGCTTGAAAACCACACCAAGAGTCCACACTCTCTATAGCACAACAGTAAAAGTTCACTAAAAACTGCTGAAAAGCACTGCTGGGCCTTTCTTATGGCTAAAGTGATATTTATTTACTAAGGCAGAGAAATTTATGATGGTGACATGCTCTACCGTCCCATTTTCACATATGAAATTGACTAAGATCTGATCTGAAAAACATCAGACAGCATTCAAAAATTAGATCTGTCACATCAGGGTAAAAAAAAAAAGAAAATCAGAATTCAGTCACTTCAGGTCTGTAACGTGAACGTGTTCAGACTGCCATAAGCATTGCTAGGCCCAAGTCCAAGTGATTGAAGGCAAAGACAAGGCCTACGGCCAACCACTTCCTACAGTCTTTATGGTGGATACCTCTATTATCATCACCCAACACAGGGGCCAAGTGTGTGATCTAGTTGTTGCCCCAAGGGGAAAGCTTGACACTATCATTCACCCGGGCCACATCCACCAGCTACTGTTGATTCCACCTTGGTGCCTGAAGCAGGTAATTCAGGATTGGTTATATTGGCATGGTATAGAGTCAGAAAAGAACAACTTCTGCCATCAGTGCCCCCAGTATCAGTACTCTGGGATAGCAGTGACCTGTCCACAACTTCACAAACTAGAGAAGCTTGTGGAGCAATTCCAGGTTGTGTTTTCGAATGAGCCTGGTCTCATGAACCTAGCTTATGAAATTGCAAAGCTGTGGTGTGCTAGTACCTGGTCCCAAAGGCATGTCTTTCAAGGTATAGTCCCAAAGAAGAAGTTGCTCATATCGTGTAGAGTTATTGAGGAGTCCAGACGTTCCTGGTCCAGCCCCATTATGGTGGTCCCCAAGCCCAACAAAATAATTTGTCTTTGCAATAGCTTCCACAGGCTTAACCAGTTCTTAGAATTCAATAGTTATGCAGTAAAACTGCATTTATCACCACTTATGAACAACAGTGGTTCAAACTGTTAAGGTTCTGGGTTATTGATCGGAAGGTCTGGGGTTAAAGCCCCAGTGCCACTTAGTTGCCACTGTTGATTTCCCAAGCAAGGTTCTTAACCCATGTGCTCCAGGGGCACTGTATCATAGCTGATCCTGTGCTCTCTGAGTCCAACTTCATAACTGGGATATGCAAAATCTGATATGAGGCAACAGAAATTGTTCTCCAAGCTGATTACCCATTTTCTGTTGCTAACCTCAACAATTTCATTTCCTAACTGCAGATCTCAGTTGACAACCTTCAATGCATTAAAAAGCTGTATGTGTACCTTCATCTTACCACCAAACCACAGATATATATGTTCTTGGGACAGAAGGGATACTATAGGAAGTTAGTGTCTAACTTCTCCTTCCTAGCCTGAGTGGATAAAGTGCACCAGCATGACAGAGATGATGTTCCAGACCCACAATACAACTAAGCTAACTGGTTCTTGCATGCCTGCTGTTCCTGTACTGTAAGGGGCAGGCCCTCTACAGCAGTTAAATGCCAATAACCAATATGTACTCTACTTTCTCTCTCACTCCTCTAACCTCACTTTTGCTGGGGAAAAAAAAACATAAAAAAAAAGTCAAGGCTGGACAAGTGGTGACTCTGGGCTGCAAAAGATTGTATGTTCAAGCAAGCACTGTGCATTGGGCTTCTCAGCTTTAGTTTAAAGTGTATGGTCTTGAATTCATGTGTCTCCGATGAGGACTTTCTAGTCCCCTTCTGAAGTCTGAGTCTCAGCAATGTTGCATTAATTGCCAGGAATCATGATGCTAGTAAACTATTAAAACTACAGACAAATATTCTTACAAACGTCAGGTTCATACGAATCTCAGCGGGAATTTCTCCTTAGGAAATTGGTACGGCTGCCATTTAATTCTTAAGAAAAATGTACGGTAAAAAGTAGGCTTTTATATCGTACAGAGGCTGTAGAATTCTTACATTCACCTTAAGGACCTTCCTATGGCCTACATAAGTCGATCTTACAAATTTTTGTCTTAAGGTGGTCATACAGCACCCATATGTGCAACTTGCAGCACTCTCAAGAAGTTGGTAGGAACATTTCCTGTTTGTCAGCACATTTTGTCATGGTATATAAAGTGGTGGCCGTTTACTCTATCTCTTGCTAGAAAATTTGTGAAAATAATAAATTTCTGAGATGGCAATAATGTCGAGAAGACCTAGATCTAGCAGTTGTAGCTGCTGCTTTGGTACAGGAAGCAGGAAGAGCGTGATGACCTATGCAAATATTGCAGATTAAAAACATAGAACCTTACCTGCAAGATACAGTATGCATAAATATCCAGATGTAACAATCTAGAAATGGTGAAGAAATGAGCTGTTTTCTTTTTAAAACTCTCGGCATTAAATGAGGAATTGTACGGCGCACTTGTAGCTTTTACACGACCCCCATAAGAACATCACATACACCACACAAATGACATCCTGCTGCCCTGTGAACACCTTACTTCTGCCTTAAAAACACCCTATAAATGCCATGGTGCGTTTGTATGAATGCCGTACGAATATCGGTTTATACAGTCTTCAAAGAAACGCTCATATGAACAACGTATTGTATTCTTGCGGCATAACTACAGTCACAGTAGGAATATGGGCTTCTGGAAATGTTTCACTGTCATAAGGCAAATCTCTCAATTATACAAAATTTTAATATTTAAAAAATTTTAAAACTTTAAATATTATACACTGCTGTGGTTATATGTAATGCAATACCATGCGGAAATTCAGTGAAGTAGAAAGTATAAATATTTGCTGTTGGATGTAGTGGTGTAAAAAAAAAAAAAAGGAAGTATTGTTTAATAAAGTAAAGTACAGATACATAAAATATGCACTTATGTATAGTAAAGAAGTAACAGTACTTGGTTACCTTCTACCTCCCTGTTTTTACTTTTTTCCCTCTATTCTAAGGGTTTCTAGAGATCAATAAAGTATCCATCCATCCATGCATCCATGCATTGTTTGCAAGTTGTATATTATACAACTTCCACGGCTTTAAACTTTTACAACGGTATTATAAAGGCTCGTGATGTTTTGCTCAATTCATGCTATGCTTTACATTTTAGGATTTTTTCCCCTTCCATATCTGGATCATATTTGTCATAGCCTAATGGATTGGCTGGCTGCCATTTGGAGAAAAAAGCACTGTGCTTTTAAGTATCTGTGCGTTAACTTGGGGGCGTTGACAGCATCCATTTAGGTCAGTTCCCCTTTTTCCTGCCATGAGTTTAATACAGCTAATACACCTATTGACGTCACTGCATGGGGAAATGGCTGTTTACTGTAAACTGTTCAATTAGCACGCCCATTTAAAATGGTATTTTATAGCTCTTTACTCCTTTATGTTATTTCAGCAAAAACCACATACATATGCATGCCGATTCTCACTTGCTTGTATACAGTAAAACATTACATTTTGCCATTTTTATCCTCTCTAAATTTATGCTCCTGCTGATTTAACGAACCAGATGTGCAAGATGTGTGCAGAAAAGGTACCAAAAGTTTGCGCATGGTTATAAATTGACTGTCTGGTTGTTAGGCTCTGCTTTTCAGTAATTGAGGCATGAGGGGATACAATATCTCCTTATTAGCAGAAAGCAATGGGGTGGGCAGGAGCAGGACAGTAATATGAAATGAGTCACTCCTACTATGAGGGCACAGAGGTTAATTAACAAAGCATCTTACTGGAGCAGGGCCATTTGGACTGTGTAAAATATGGATATAAAAAGCGCACTTGATGTAACATAGTGAGACCAGCTAAGGACAACATACCAGGAATCTTGCATCAGTACTTTTAATACCTTGCAACTCATTCAAGTTATATGAATATAATGTTAGTCATAACTCATTTTAGATGTTCTCCAATTTTTCTCAATTAAGTTTGGATTTTCTTGTTATGCACATGTGAACTGCAAAGCAATTTCTGCAAAGATATCTTTAACAAAAACTAAGATAACTGTGACTATAATCTTATATTACAATGTTAAAATCATAATAAATCAAAACAGATCAGTTTTGTTGTGGATGTTTTAAAGTCTTTAAATCTGTATCAGTTCTCTCATGTACTTTCATGCAATTATTATTATTATTATTTTTAAATCAATAGCAATTATTTGGTGCATGTTAGAGATCATGACATGGTCATTCTCTTCCTGCAGTTCCATTGCGCATTTTACTTTATTCGACCTCAAACCAAAAACTAATTCAAGTGAATGCTTTTTTCCCCCTACTGTCATGGTAAATATATTTTTCTGAAGTATGGCTAAATTGTTAACTTTTTAGCTTGTCGACCTCCCTGAATGTTACAGTATCATCCTCCTCCTCCTCCTCCTCCTCCTCCTCATCCTCCTCTGGTTATAATGAGGGCTACCTTCTTCAAACAAACAAATAAATAACTGTACATGAAGGAATTGATATGTATGTAAACAGAATGTGCTCATGCATGGAAAAGTATCAGCAGTGAAAAATGTAACTTGTTAATTAGCTCCAGCTTTACTATTGAGAATAAAGTGGATAGTGACAGGCCGTTCTCGGGGGCTTTGTTTGAGATGGTTGCTGTCATTTTAAATGCTCAGATGGCCTAATAAGCAAAAATAACATGCAGTGCATTCTGCATCCTCTTGTTCCTTAGGGATCAATGTACGCACTCTGTTGTTATTCCTGTGTTTTTATGTATCAGGTTATTTCTGATTTACGGTTATTTGGTCACAGTGTACACGTCACCGCTTAGCTCTTTTGGGAGTGAGGCGCAGAGAGATCTATTCACCTTTTTGCCAGACATAGGGTTGATGAACAATACTATTTATCTTTTCATTCTTTAATTCACAGCATGTTGGAGAATATGACGCAAACCGTCACTTAAACAAGGCAATGAAACAAAAACCGAAATCATGTGTATCTAAAATACATTTTATTCTTGCTCAGGTTCACAATTGTTACAACTTTGTCATTATCATTGACTGCAACTCTCTTTTTCTGCATCAGACATTCTGTACAACAGCGGTATGTAAAGTGGATTTACATCAAGGCACGAGACACGTCCATAAGTCAGGGAAGCCTTTTTCAAGGCACTGCTTTAATTTCATCCCCACAAAACTGCAACGTGCAGCAGAGGAACATGGGCCACAGCATACTGTACACACGATGTGCTCTCTGTTAACAGTAAAGAATGAACAATCATTCTCATCACTCTCGCTCAATTTTTATTGGATTGAAAAATGAGCATGACCACTTTTAAATGGATGTTAATGTTTTCTTGCTTTTTTTTTTTTATTTTTTAACCATTTTCGATCTTTTGTTTTTTAGAGAGCCAAACAATAACAGTTTGAGAATGGGCTTTTGCATTTTACAGATCAATGCGGTCAACAGGAATCCATTCAGATGATGAGTGAAATGATGTCCATTCCCGGGGATCTTGATGAACATGTTGATGTTTTTTTCTTCTTTTCTCTCTTGATCATGGCACGGCAGAGAGCTATAAATGTATAGCCTGGCAACCTGGACAAATAAAATGACCAATGTTTAAGCAATTTAGCATCATTTTAAAAAAAGAGAGTATAAGAGCTGAGAGTATGAGTTCTGGTCTTTTCTATACAATATGCAATCTTTGCACAAAACAATAAACATTTAGATGGTTTGAGTTTCGACAATTTAGAGGAATAATATTTATAATAGGTACACAATAACATTGTATGGTAAAAAGTGACAGAAAAAAATTATATATTTATACTTATACTTAACCTTATAATTTTGTGTATAATGAAATCCATTATACTGAGTTGACTACTTCTTATGCTGCCATTTTTCACTGTTCCACCCCACGCTAAAATATGCAAACTATGCAAAATACAAGTTAGATAAATGAAATACATACTGTAGGAGCTATACATTTGAAAAATGTCAAAAAGGTTTCTCACCATATTGCTAAGACATTTATGTCTACTCTTGACTCAGTCTCCTTCGCCGACCAAATGCATGTGATCCAACGTTGGTTGGGACAAACTTGCTACTTCCAATTCCTCCTGAGCGGTTCAGGAAATCTGCCAAGCGATGGGTCACACATGTAGCTGTATTGCAGGCTCGCTTCTGTGCTGTAATGCTGGGGAATAAAAATGGAAATAACAGTGAGGACTTGAACATGTTTAAATGCAACAAAAAATATTAGGTTATCATGATAATGAAGGTATCTTACCTATAGTCCTTTAGTCTAGTTTAATACGACATTTGACACAACATGATAGTTTTGTTGGTATGTTCTTTTGTTTTTGTTTTGGTTCAATAAGTAAATAGACAGGCTTCTTTTGTAAAAATATTTTTATTCAGGTTAAAAGTGAGACTGTTGAGTCAAAGAGAGCTGCCCAAGTGAAAACAGATAGGTAAGACATTATGAAAGAAGACATTAAAGTCTGCCGTCTCTGCCAATGAAGATTAAAAAAGGACAGATAAGGAAATCAAGTCAGACAAGCAAAAAGAAATCCACATGCATAGGCATTCAAACAGCAGGACCACTGCAGAGCACCATGCTCTTAGACGAGATGGGTCATTTCTCTGTACACATGCTCTGCACTGCGCTTCTTTCCTGGGGTTCCTGCTCCTACATTGGTGCGTGGGTATGTTTGTAGCTTGTGCAGTTCTTGTGAAAGCTTTCCCAGAACACAGGTGCTCAGGTTGGAGCAGCGCTTGGACATGGGTCTGCCCACGCTGTTAGAGAAGAGATCATACACACAGCTCACAGTAACAGAACAGATCATGCAAAACACATTTCAGTTTAATTGCAATGAAGAGCCAGATGCATATCAAACTAAACATGCCTCCTCCCTAAGTACAGTTACTTCATGCTCATACGCACTGCTTTGATCAACTAATTCTAAAGTTTCTGTCTAATTTGGCATTATCACAGCAATGGACAAATCATGCAAAATGTTATTTCTTGTATTTATGGAGACCATGCTGTCCTATCGATTGCATGCTTTGCAGGCAACGTTGCACGAAGTCCTCAGGAAGAAATCAAACCTCATGCAAAAACTGGAGATTGGCAGAGAATCTGTTGCACCAATTCATTCGATTTCATTATATAAATGAGTACAGGTCTTTTCTGGACATACCTCCATTGTAAAAAGATTTGCATCCATTATCTTATAACTACAGGGCTTTTGCTCTCATGAAGAATCCATTTAGATTCACTGATTCACTTCTTTAAAAAAGAGAAAATAAATGCACCATCCTTCAAATAATCTGTAAATTTGTTATCTTAGTTTTGAATTTCTTTTAATCAGTAGAACATGTACCTGTTCTCCTCAGGCTCCTGTTGGTCAAGGTCTTCTGCAGTCATCTGCACAAACTCTTTGATAAATGCATTTAGCAACCTCCTTGCTTCATAGTCAGAAAGCATGGCTTCATCTGAGGGCTCCAGCGCAGGCCTGAACAATGATCAAGAGTGGAAATGCACAGCTTTAGATAATGCAGAAATGCAAGAATGAGAGAGATAGACAGAGAGAGAGAGAGAGAGAGGGTGGTTTCTTCTTGAGTCTGATGATAATCAAAAACAATCTGCTAAGAGTGTGCCACTTAAAAGCTGTCCTGTTGCCAAGTTTAGATTTATCGCAGGATCAATACTGTCGTAAGCAGATTGGGTTTGGCCCGAATTCATCTGATGTAATCAGAACTGATCCCACCGCATCCCCCCCCCCACCCCCCCCACCGCACACGAACAGTGAACACAAGCGTTATTTACCATTTAAAGGTTTATACTTGAACTACATTGCAACTTTAGATTAACAGTCTATGTCAAAATACGTCTATTTTAGAGAGTCAGAATCTGCAGTATAAAATGTCTCACCTGGATGGTGCTGCATTTGAGCAGTACATCTGACAGATGATCAAAGCATAGGCAACGAAGAAAGCGGAGATCTTCAACATAACCATGGTACACTGTGTCAAGGAATTAAGCTGTTCTGTGGACAAAATATTTATACATTATATAAATATTATATTATCATATTTATAGTACATATTATACTATGTTTAGACATTTATAATTCCCCTGTCATCATTAAAACATCATTCTCTCATTATTCAACCCGCACTTTTTCCACTTTTTAATGTACATTTTCAAAACTATTTTACATTATCTTGTAAATCACAGCAGATTTTCTAATGCTCTCTGTATCTACTTCGGTTTGTCAAGTCACTGCTGATATGTTGTGCTGGCATCTGCCTGTGAGTAAAGTATAAGAGATATTAGCTGGATTAGAAGCGCTCCTGTGGGATGCTGTGCATTAGTGTAATGAGCTACAGTACCAGTCCACAGAAGCCTTCCAAGTCTCCTTAAAAAAAAATCCATGGAGTATGCTTCTTTTTTTCCTCAGCTGCACACATGCCAAAGCTCCTAAACCACCCTTACTTTCAGTTTTGTGAATAAAATGATATTGTTCTGTTTCAGTGTCCATTCTGAAAACATGTGGACTTTTCATTGTAGTGTTAGAAAGAAGCCTTAATAACCTACCTGGTAATGTTACAGCTCACTGGAAAACTGTAGAAAATTCTTGATGCAAATCGAAGGGTTAACTCAAGATGATGAGATTTAGCGTCTGTTGCATTCAGCTGCAGGACGGCTGCATATATACTCACCATTAGGGTCCCACTATTGACAGTGTGGGTGGTTAATGATCCCCCAACAGCCAATCAGAGTCTGTCCTGATTCAGGATGTGGCCAATCCCATGGCGCTTCATTCTAGAAAGTGATAAAGGGAATGGCGCATACCATGACGTCATTCTTTGGTCACAAATTGTCCCATTCACAAAAATTCACTAGTGATCAGCAGCAGATATCACAGAAAATTGTTAAGAAGAATATATTACATGTACTTATATATATGTAAACAATGCATTATTTTAATGAATGCAGCCTCTTTTCTTGTTTGCTTGCTTTATTCTGCATTGTGCTTCTTCAGAAATAAATCAAGACCCAAATTGTCTTTCAAAAGCATTTTTTTTTTTTAAAAGCACAAAATTATTGGGAAATGATTCATTACCACTAGCAAAAAAACAACAACAACTTAATTTTACAATTGCATTATTGGCGGCGGGTAAATGGAAGAGTGCATTTGGTTTGTGTGCAGATTTTTCAGGTTTTTAGTTTCAATTCCTAACTTTTAAGAATGCCTACATTAACCTAATTGTAACCCATCATTAATTATGTAAGATTAAAACCACTAAATAAAGGTTTGCATTAATCTACTAAAAGTGATGTTGCAAAAGCTGCAGAAACAATCTGCTGTAAGAATGTGTGTAATCGATCAGTGTTCTTCACTTCCTCATTTGTGACGTGACCCCTAGTGGAAATCAAAGAGGTTGACATTAATGAGCCTCATCTCTCAGGCCCGGTTAAAACATCAGTTTTCCTTTGAGTATCTTCCGACTCTCCTCTTCATTATTGACTAAGACTTCATAAAGCATCACCACAGACAGGCTGTGTTTGCGTCACATAGAAACCACACCAGCATGGACAAGCCTTTTAGTGCCATCAAACTTGAAGAGGCAATGATGACCAAAGACATAAATCAGTGAGACATATCAGCAGTGGAGACTCTGTCTTAGCCTAGTTACAAACACACAGCTGCGTTCTCAAATGGCCTCTTCAGTTTAATGACTCACAAGTGTACAAAGACATAGTGTGTCCATAGATCACTGTTAGAAGTTTCCATCTTCTGCATCAAACTTTTGGAGTCAATATGGTAACCTTTCCAGTCCAACCATTTCATGGAGCACCCACACTTGTGTAAGTTACTTCAAGTGACAGATAGTCATTAGTAAGCCAAGATGATAGCCTGTATTCGTTATTTCTACATAGTTTTCCACGTCACAGGATGTCTGATTTTAGATGATGGGGGAAAATATGTCCATACCTTTCTGAAGGACTAAAAATACAAATGTTTCATTCAAATGCAATTAAATATCTTTAAATTTGCCGATCTGCACCTGTCACATAAATGGAGTGTTTGAGCACCTGTAGGCTGCAAAGAAACAGAATTTAAAATAATGCTGTAAAAGGTTTAAGAGGGAAAGCAAACACAATTCATAACCCTTGGTGAGACAGAGCCCTGCATTAAGAGTAGAAGAGCGCTTACACAGTCCATCTTCAAACATTAAGGAAATGAGATTTAATCACTGAATGTTGGCCATCAATCACCAGTACATGCTGGAGACTTCCCAATCTCATCTGTGTGCTGATCACATGGCTTTCTTTTTACATACACACCATTAAATCCTATTTGCACATAGTGAAACACCTTGCAGTCAGCTTACTTATTGCAAATTGTTGGGAAAAAAATTGCTGATTAGGATATACAGGTTGGTCCAAAAGTCTAGATGCATAGACATTTTTCCTTTATATGAAGTTTGATATTTGTCTTTCTATTTTAGATAGAAAAAATAGAATAGTATGAACGAACCAAACTTACTATAATCTGTATATAAGACACTGTATACTCAATATTGTTTAACAAAACATTATTTAAAAAAAAGACAAATATTCACATTTTATCACTTTATATGATAATCTACAGATATACAGTATAGTGCCTTTACCAAAGCATTATTTTCTATTATAACTTTGGAAGCTAAAAATGTTTTCAACAGCATTGAATTCTCTAATGAATTAATTAACAGTTGAATGTTATATAAAATGTAATGAGTTTTAACAATGGAATGTTATTTTTGACATAAGTTTGCATATCTGATCTATTCTGAAAAAAAAAAAGAAAAAAGAAATATACAGTAGTTGCAAGCAACGATGAGCGGGCCCAAGCACCCACGACTTCCTGTTGAGTTGAGCCCAGGACATGCAATGCGAAAGTTGTTCAGCACAATGAGCTCTAAATGTGTAAAGACCCCCAAAAAGCCCAGAATAGTGGGGAAAAAACTCCTTAGGAAAACAATAGGGCCCTTCACACACTATGACGACATAGGGGAGATGTCATAGTGCTTGGGCTCTGATCTCACACTATGACAACATAGGGCTGATGTCATAGTGCTTATGCCCTTAATACAAACATGATAATTCGGGATTGCTTTAATACATTCTCTTGAGCAATTCAAAAAACGAGTAAATTTCAACAAGCTTATAACCGTTTGGAACAAAAAATGGCCCATGTTGAAGCATTGTTTTTTTTTTTTTTTTTTAAGTTTTGTTTGGTATAACCATCCAAACCTAGTTATAAAACTAATGACCTGGAAAATGAATTAAAATGATCTCCAGCACACACAGAAGAGATTAAATAAGGCCAGAGTAAATTTCTTGCGGTGTATAAAACACTGAGAACAGTGTACGCAGTTCTGGAGATGTGAAATGATGAAGTGAAACACTTAAATGCACTTACATTTAATCTGATGGCAAAGTTAGAAATCATGAGGTCGAAGTTTGTCTGCTTGTACAAGATGAATATATGCGCGTCTGAGATGAGTTTTAACTAAACCTAAACTTTTTCTCCAGCTGTGTCACCTGGGCTTATTTACTTATTTACTCTTACGTCAGGTTCACAGAATTGATTCATTGATCACGTTTTAATTCCTTATCTTTACTTTTCCCGAGTAAACGGCCTGTGACTGATCGATGGTGATCAGCAGAAACCCCGCGGTCAGGACGGATCTCTCGGCCAATCTCAGAGCTCCAGAGGCGGAGGATCCGCTCCATGTCCAGCTGAGACCCGACACTCAGCCACTCGGCCAGATCTCGGGACTGAGGAATGATGTCCATGAACAGCTTGTTATCGCTGCTGACTTTGTCTCATGGCAAGGCCGTGTTTTATTTCTGCACTTTACTCTGCAGCTGCCTGACACTGCTGCTGATCCGGCAGCTCCTGCGGCAGCGGAGACCACGAGGCTTCCCCCCGGGGCCCTCCATCCTGCCGGTGATTGGGAACATCCTGTCTCTCGCCACCGAGCCACACGTCTACATGAGGAAACAGAGCGAAATCTATGGCCAGGTAACTCTCTCTCTCTCTCTCTCTCTCATGAATCAGTGTGTCTGACTTGATTTTTTTTTGGAAGCTTTTCTTTTCATTCCATATGACCATAAAATGAACGTCTTCATATTAAATAATTAAATATACATAAATAATTTTTAAAAAAGAAAAGAAAGAAAGACGTGCAAGCTTACAAATGAACTGAAATGGAGAGATAAAAACCGACCTTCAGTCCCTATGTTAAAGATTAAAACTTTTGAGATAAGTGTTGGTTAAGGCATTTTTTTTTTAAGTCGGTTAAATCATTGCCATTATAATATATGAATATAATATTTACAATCTTGCTAATTAATTAATTTATTATATCATTGTAAGAACAAAAGCCTTGTGCTGTCTCACCCCTAAAAATGTCTTTGCCAGAAGCACTGCTCTTATGAAAACCCCTAAAACCCCCTAACTCATGTAGATTAGACACAGAGTGCAGTATAGTTGATCATCTTGGGGCAGATACCGTCACAGATTACAGATTACTTTAACTTTTGTTTTTAAAACATAAGGCATTAAGATATAGGCTACTTTGGATAGCTGTTTTTCAATGCTGACTACAATCATATGTTAATGGTACATAAAATCTTATATTGGCAAATGCTTTATTCCTACATTTACCAAATGCAAATTAAACTTCTTGCTGAAAGTAATGCTGAATTTGATGAATTTTTCTAACTTAATCAATCTCCAGATCTTTAGTCTTGACTTGGGAGGAATATCAACTGTCATTCTAAATGGCTATGATGTCATCAAAGAATGTCTGTATCACCAGAATGAGGTGTTTGCAGACAGGCCATCTCTACCTTTATTCCAGAAAATGACAAAAATGGGAGGTATGGTGCACTGTTTACATTTTTGATTTTGCCCACAGGAATTGTTCAAACAATAAAAGTCCAGAGCTAGCACTGAGTTGAGAGCTTAGTACCATATACCATACATACGTATCATGGTTATTGCAGAACGTGGTACAACAGCACTAATCTCTGTTAAAGGTATTTCAGGTTCTTCATTGAACTTTTGCATACAGACAGAAAGGGTGGTGAGGAGAGCAGATAAGTGATGTGAGGCAGGCCAAAAGTTTTATGTGAGCAAGTTATTAAAATATAAGTGATATAAATGATAGATTTAAAATAATTGCACGTTTTATTTATACTTCCACAATACTCAGAATTTTCTTATCCTGTGCATATGATTCATGGAGAGAAGTTGCATAACATAGTTTTGCCTTCAAAGTTTCAACATTCTGAACTATTTGTCATTGAAACAGAAATGGGCCAAGGCTGCAGTTTGACACGCAGCTCCAGGAATATTCTGATACTGACTAATGATGTAGGTGTATTTGCTTTAAAGCAGGCAATTTTTCACATGAAGCTTACTTCTCATTAATTCATTTTCTAGGACTTCTCAACTGTAAATATGGTCCTGGATGGATTGAGCATCGCAAGTTGGCTGTTAATAGCTTCCGCTACTTTGGCAGTGGGCAAATGATGTTTCACAGGATATCTGAAGAGTGCATATTCTTTTTAGATGCTATTGACAAGCACAATGGAAAACCTTTTAACCCAAAACACCTAGTTACCAATGCAGTCTCCAATGTAACCAACCTTGTAATATTTGGACAGCGATTCACCTATGATGACCTGGACTTCCAGCACATGATCAACATCTTCAGCGAAAATGTGGAGCTGGCTGCTAGTGCCTGGGCCTTCCTCTACAATGCCTTCCCATGGTTTGAATACCTGCCATTTGGAAAGCACCGGAAGCTATTTCGCAATGCTGATGAGGTGTATGTCTTTCTGCAACAGATAATCGAACGCTTTTCACAGGGAAGAGTGCGACAATTGCCAAGGCATTACATCGACACTTACTTGGATGAAATGGAACAGAGCACTAGGGACAAAACCACGTCCTTCTCCAAAGAGAACCTGATTTTCTCAGTAGGAGAACTTATTATTGCCGGCACAGAGACCACCACTAATACCATGCGCTGGGCCATGCTCTATCTGGCTCTCTACCCCAGCATACAAGGTAGGTTTACCGGTTAACTTGACTTTGCTTTCGTAAAGTCAATTGCAAAAGGTTTCAAAGAATTGACCATGTGTGGCTTCTTCTGTGTTCAGATAAGGTTCACAGAGAGATTGACTCTATCTTAAATGGCAAATTACCAACCATGGAAGACAAGCCAAAGATGCCTTATGTAGAAGCAGTGTTGCATGAAGTCATGCGCTTCTGCAACATTGTTCCCCTTGGCATCTTCCGAGCTACTTCTCAGGATGCTGTTGTCAGAGGTTACACCATCCCCAAGGGGACCATGGTCATTACCAACCTGTATTCTGTGCACTTTGATGAGAAATACTGGAGCAACCCTGCTATCTTCTGCCCCGAAAGGTTTCTGGACAAAAATGGCCACTTTATCAAAAGAGAGGCATTTCTTCCATTTTCTGTAGGTAAGTACAGTATATTGGTCAATAATCAATAAAATATTTGAAAATGTATACCTTTTAATGCTAGATACTGAATGGGACATGGAGTTGGGAACAGAAACAAATGGGAGATGGGAATTAAAAAAGTTAAATAGAAATCAGTTTGATTTAAGGCATTAACTTTCCAAAATGTTTATTATTTCATAACTCTTGTTTTCATCTTTACACGGCTAATAAGGCTTGTTATGTTCTTTAGGCAGGCGCCAATGTCTTGGTGAGCAGCTGGCCAGAATGGAGATGTTCCTTTTCTTCACCACATTGCTACAGAAGTTTCATCTGCAGTTTCCCAAAGGCTACATTCCAAGCGTCACTCCTAAACTCGGCATGACCCTGCAGCCACAGCCTTACACCATATGTGCTATCAGGAGACAGCAATAAAACCTCATCTGTCCACCAAAGACACACATTTTCCCACCTCCGTGGATCTTACTGAGAAAATCAACCAACCAGCTCAGCTACCTTGCTCTGAATTCTGTCATGTTTGGCAGAAAGCACTGACGTCTGGTTCTGACTATGGAGAATTCTTAGAATGTGTCCTCTTTATGGTTTTATGAAGCTTATGCAGACAGTGAGCGGGAAATGAAGCCTGGAAATGTACAGTATACGTACAGCTGTATTCATTTGTTGCATTATAATGTTAAAGAGGACTGTTGAAACGTGAATGAGCGGTGAATTTCGTAACTTGAACAGATGTTAACATAAGTGGTAATGTTATGTCAATTATTTACAGACTGCACTTTTAATAGACTTTTGCAGCTCTCTTTTTTTTATTCCTCGAAATTGGGAACACACAGTTCTCTCATTTCTGTAGCAGACTGAAAAAGATATCAGCGGCCTTTCTCAGAAAGCTTTGCAAATGCCACTTGCATAAAATTGGCTCGAGTCCATGTAGCAGTGCTGAGCTAACTCAGCGGAAATGGGCTTCCAGGCTGTAGATCTGCCACTATCTCCATAGGGATGTCATTGAACTTGACTTTGTTATAGACACTTTGTAAGAAATCAGAACTTTGTACCATACCATGTGCATTTATTATATTTCATACTGTAAAGGTATCTCTGAAAGAACTCTAGTCTAAACTTGAATAAACCTTTAAAAAATAATTCTTTTACAGCACTACAGTGTTGAGCTCATTTAATGTCTAAAATGTTTGTCTTCTTTATGGCATGCTTTTGTGCGGCTTCCGTCCTACTGGGAATTGGGCACAAGTTTCAATTGACATCACTGACAAATGTATTGGAAATTTCATTTCCTAAACTTAAAAGTTGTTCATATTTTTTATATTAAGACAACTTGGATGACACTGAAGAATGATCAGAATGCTTTTAGCGTTCATTTAGATTTCGTTGTGTACCAAGTGTTACTGAAACTGCAATCAACTGCTTCAGTTCAATGTAGAAGTGGAATTGCAGACAAGGAATGTTTTCTGACAAGTCCTCAAGAACAAGGGTCAAGACCTTTTTGTTCCGAATTACAAAACCGCAGGATGATGGGTATAACTGGCAGCCTTTCTGGGTTCATCCACTCAAGTATGATAAGCAAGTTCAACAAGTGATGAAGCAGGTAGCATCAGGGGCAGGGATACTCTGGGTAAGCTGTCACAGTGATGCTGTCTTGTGGGATGACATGGACAATCTTGGTTTAGGAAGAGACCTTTCTCTCAGGGACCCATCATCCACCCGCTGTCATCTTCCAGGCAGCTCTACCCGAGAGGATGCAGGGGATTTCCTCAGTGAGCGTGTGATAAGTAAACAAAACCAATCCCAGGGAGACGTCCAGCTGCTGATAATGTTAAATAATTATAGCTAAATCCCACAGCCATTGGGGGAGGGGAGGGGAGGGGGGGGGGTAAAATACCGTGCCTGCATACAAAAATGTTAAAAACTGACTGCTAACAACCGATTTATTTTTCATTCAAAGGACTGACACCAGGGTTCAGGGTGGGTATTCTTTATGGAGAGAGATAAATAACAGTGGGCGTGTGAGGGGGAGACAGTTTCTCCCTACAAAGTTGAAAAGACTGAAATGGTTACATTAGACACCACTATTGGACTTGCTACATAAAAATGTTTAAATTCTCCTGAGAAGAATGTTGAAGGGCGATGCAGCGGGAAAAATTAAATATGGAGAAATGTAAAGCGGCACAAAGTGATGAAGCGAACAGAAGACTGTGGTTTCCTGGTGATGACGGATGTAGAGAAAATAGAAAAGGGAAGAACGAAAGAAAGTAGGAAAGAAAGAATGAATCAACAAAGGAAGAATGAACCAGAAGCAATATAGTTGCGGTGTAGCAACCATTAACTCCCAAAATGAATAAAGGCCAAAATGCATGACAAAGCGATTGGCAGTGGGGGAGGGGCAGGATGGGGGGGGGGGTCATGGGAGACAAGGGGGCATTTGGCACTACAGCTAGCTGACTCACAGCGTCCAGCTTTAGAGGGAAATAAAGCTTCTCAGCAGAGTGGTTATGCACAGAAACACAAAGGCAACAATTATTAAAATAAAACATCACACACATCAACATCTGAAAATAATATTAGAATAAAAACTCTAGAAACAAGATGATAATTACAGATTCTTAATGTACAATGTCAGCTGTATGTAGAAAACAGATGCATTCAGTTGATTAATTATTAAAAAATATATATTTATAGATATTTATATCTGCAGATACTCTTTCTGTGCAGAGATTAAACACTTGTTTGGTAGTAAAATGTGCACATTTATAGGACATTTCTCTCTCTCTCTTTTTTTTCTTTTTTCTTTTATTTATATCGTTTGATGTACACTGCCTACTTGAGAACTTTCCTCCCCAAACAAAATGCAATGAGGAGAGCAGCATGTCAGTCTCCCCTTCCTGTTCTTTATTCTAGTGGAATGCCTAGAGTTCTCACTTTAGAGAGGAAAAAAAATTATATATATATATATAGCTTTTAGTATTAAACCTTATGGTGAAGGATACGAAAAATATAAAAATGTGTACAGCTTTTCTTTTTAATGTGAAACCCTGGGTCACTTAAAATTGATGCACTGGCCTGCTTGCCCCGTTAAGCAAAGATTTCTAAAAAATGAAACAAAGCAAAAAAATATATACGAGTCTGCAGTGTTATTTAACAAAAGATTGTGATGGTTAAACTCGAGACAAACTCAAATTGCCTATTATAAACATCAAGATTTTCATTGCATTCTCAAACTCTGTTTTTATTAAAACAGAACAATACTTTGGGTTCGGGGAGCCGATACTTCTCGCTATCCGCAATCATCTATCTGACTGAATTTCAGCTTCTTTACACCAGAACAAAGCCACAAATGCCCAAGTCCTTCTCAACATCTGGACTGAGGATTGTTTAATATTCAGTAACGATGCCTGAAATCACTGCCTTTAAACTTTAAACAATCCAAACAGGACGATCATTCAGAATAAATCCTGAGAAACTGTGAAGAAAGAAGTGTGTGTGTGTGTGTGTGTGTGTGTGTGTGTGTGTGCGCACGCATGTTTGTGTCACAGTCAGGTTCTGACAGTCAGTCAGGTATTTGTATTGTGAAGAATTGTTATTTTTGTAGTCTACCACAGCACATTGGAGTTGAAATGAAATAATGGATTTGAGTTCATTCACGATCCACTCAGGTGAGATAGAGGTGAAGGAATTACAGCGCCTTTTAGATACGATCCCCGAAACTCACTGGACGGATCTCCGTCATTCCCTCATTATTTCACTTTACCAGTCAGCAGATGAAGAGTCTGAAGAGGATTTTAAGGGTGGAGTATATATGACCTCATCTTATGGCTCGAGTGTGTACGGACGCCAGTGGGACGGGTTTTGTGTATTTATCGACGTGATGAATTGCAGATGAATTCTGAATGTACAGGCTGATATTATCTGCTTACACTCAGTCTAATGCTTCAAAACTTCTTGGATGGAACTTCACGTTGCACATGGACAACGACCCAAAGCAGACTTGAAATGCAACCCAAAACTTTTTAAGACTTGGCCAGAATCCAACTGAGCTGCATTTCATTTGCTGAAAGTAAAACTGAGGGAAAAACACCTCGACAACAAACAGGAAGTGAAAACTGCTGCAGTACAGACCTGCAAGATCATCAAGACCAGGGAGGAAACCAGCGTCCGCTGATATCTGACGTGTCAGGCACAGAGGCACTGCATAGGGTTCATAACCAATTATTTAAAAAATACTATTTAATACATGGGTTTGTCGATGAACTCGAGTCCGTTTATAAAGTGAGACGATTCGTCACCACTCGTGTCATCCGGATGGAAGTTTCCTCAAAGGTCACACTGAGCTCACATTCACTAATGAATTCCTGCAGTAGACAATAAAAATAACAATAACTAACTGTGTCAATGCTCACACACCTATAGACCCAAGATAAACACACACACACACACACACACACACACACTACATTAGAACAGTGTTTGTATTCTGTTCCGTACTTAACGCATTCAACAGTTTACTAGAGGAAAAATAAATGGCAATTTGGCCTTCCTGAGGAGGAAAGGGGGAAAGAAAACCTTATGAACACACGAATGCAAAACAAAGAAAACTAAAACTAAAGGCAGGTGAGTAAAAAAGGCATCCAAAAATGTGTTTTCAGTCAAAATGTCAGCGTGTCCATGTTCGAGTCCGAGTGGCTGAGTTCAGTCATACAGTGTTTTCGTGTCACCAGCATGAGGAGGAAACTGCACGAGTCCGAGTCCGAGTCCATCACCAGGACCACAGGGGGACAAAACAGAAAGAAATCAAACGAAAGCAAACAAACAAACAAAAAATAACACAATAATGATTCAGACAGGCACGTTTGATTTATACTTCTAGAGTTTTCCTGACACTGAGCCTGATATCGTCTCAGCCTCGTTTGTTTTTAACTGTTCACTTTGGTAACAAGTGATGAATGTCTTCTGTCATTCTTTTTTTTTTTTTTTCCTTTCTGTTTATCTTTTAAATAATAATTGTAATAAGTACCTACAGGAGAGTTAAGAGCTCTGCTTTCCAGGCAGCATCACAGCAAAATAACCGTGGAGAATTCATTATTTTGTCTTTTTCCAACACTTCTGCTCATCCTCCATCGTTCTCCACGAGGTGAAAGTGCATAGGATGCTCTCACAGTAGTAAGGCCTTTAAAAAAAAAAAAAAAACTAAACTTCAACACCATGTGAACTGCATGTGCATCACAGTGATTCATTTCAGTACAGGAGATCTGGCGGAATCTTCCGGTGTCGATTTGGGCCGTGTGTCTGCGTCCTGACAGACAGGAGGAAAGAGTTTCTCCCTCAGCCAATCAGCTCAACTCAATCCTGCTGCCCCTCCTCCTCTTCAGCCTCCTCTTCGATGACCTGAATGTCATCTGAGGATGAGGAGGGAGGAGGAAGGCTCAGTGCGTCTGCCTGCTGCTGCTCCTGCTGCTGATGAAGGCCCAGGTCGCAGTTCTTCTCCTCTTCCTCGATGATCTGCTTCCATGCCGTGTGGTTTTCGGTCAGATGGTGCATGATGCTGCAGAACAGACGCGGGCAACTTTTCCTCGCCTCTGCAAAAATGTATAAAAGACTCAGTTGAGCTAAAATATCAGGATATTTCAACACTCTTCGTGTGTGGCAGGAATTATCAGATTAACTTCATACAGCCGCTGAACAAAACTACGGAATCCGTCACATTCATGATTAGTCCATTTAGAACAAAGCAGAGTGAACTTCCTCTAAATGAGCCCATATTGTTCCCAGTACTTGTAGATCCTCATCGTCACCTTTTTGTACCAGACATTTAAGCTATTCTCTTAATTATTGTTTTTTTGGTTTGCTTGTTTGTTTGTTTGTTTGTCTTTTTGTATACTTTGTATAAAAATCAATTAAATGTCTCATCTACTCCGGCTCACAAATAACTCTGACCACGGAACGGGTCTGTAAGATGCTACGGCTAACGTTCCAGGCAATACGTACTTAATTGAAGATCCTCCTCATCTAGGTCTTCATCGTCACTCTCCGTATCTTCAGCATCAGCCTCCTCCCCGTCTTCTCCATTCATCTCTTCCTCATCAACCCAGTAACCCGGGAGGAGGCCAGCGGCGTCGTACGAGTTGCACAGAGGCCCGACTATATGTGTGATGAAGGACTCCTGCAGCTTGGCCAGCTGTGGCGCAGAGCGGTCCATGAAAGGGCTGATGGGTAATCCGAGGTGAGCCTCCTCATCCCCCTGCAAAACAAGGAACAATGACGTAACCGAAGCGGATACCTCTGTGCCCTTAATGAACACACACACGCGCACACACACACACACGCACACATCCCATAATCTACACAAGAGAACCTGTTCATAAAACTCATTCACGATGCCCTCCGTCCATTTAAGGTGAAGTCTGCGTTCTTTAGCTGGTCCGTTAATATCTGCCAGCTTGATGCACACTTGGCAAACCAACAATCTGTCGTTCTCATTAGTCCAGTCGATCCCTGGGCTGTTCACATCCGTAACCTGCCGATGACGAACACAAACAGTCGATCATTAGCATATGTACTTATAGAAAGGCGTCATAACTGAGGACAGATCCACCCAGAACCCAATATGAGTCTGAATTTGCCAGTTGTATACCCAGGTGTCCATGAACAGTGTGTGTAACCTCAAATAAAACACATTTCCTTTTATACGACCGAACCTTCGACCCGGAGCGCACAGATACAGAAGGGACTGATTTAAGGTCTCATTATCTGGTACCAAATAAGGATGGGTTCCCTTCTGAGTCTGGTTCCTCTTAAGATTTCTTGCTCTTGTCCAGAATTGATATTTTATGTACCTTTTAATTGAATTTATAAAATGAATATCATGTTTAAAAAAAATAATTTTTTTAAAAATCACCTTGGAGTTAAACTCGGCTAAGAAATCAAAGTGCTTCTTCAGATCTGTGGCGAGGACGGCCTCGATGACAAGGAAGCGAAAACGCTTGAACTCGACATGGTCCAGGTTGGGCAGAAAGTTAAACTCAGGCTGAGACAGGAAGAGGCTCCACGCAGCAGCAGCATGGTGGTTCTCCAGAACTGAGCGATCATTGTACAGCACCGCCTGCCAGACACACGAGAGAGAGAGAGACAATGATAAAGTAGGAGACTTTGAATCAGCACAATGATTTACGTGTAAATGAATAAAGAATAAAATGCCCCGTACCTGAGGGGCATTAGTAGCTACAAGAAAGGCGTTTGTGCGACCTGGGTGATCGTAATCGTGCATAGCAGCTGCTACATAAAGAGCCATGAGCTCGAGTGCCGGGACGTTCCAGGTCAAGCAGCCGTAACTGCTGTCTGAGACGGACGAGCTTTTGGACAGAGCATAAGAAACCCGACCAGGAGAGATACCGCTGTCTGAATCTGCAATGAGAAGAGGAAAAACAAAAAGAACTTTTGCACCTTAAAAACACTAAACAGGAATATCACTGCAAACAAACATCAAGCAAAATGTTCAAAATCACACCTAATGATTAAAAAGAAAATAATGGATACCAAACTGTGGCATCTATAAATAGGATGAGATGACATTTTCTTACTGATTATGAACTAATAACCTGCGAAAACTCTTAAATAAACAAACAAACAAACAAATAAATAGCAATAAAAACTCAGGCACACGATGGTGTCAAACTAAATATGTTGTTTGTTGTTCTCTTGCATGCATAGAAAAGCAGACCTCAGCATCGCGCGCATGCTGCATATTTCTGCTGCCAGACAGTGAAGTCACCGACTTTTCACAAACTCAACACCTCTTTCTTTTAAAGCACAAACTCCTTTCACTAAAGCAAACTGAATGACTCAGGCTGGACTCCATTTGAGAAATTAAAACGGTCATCAGTGGCCTTAAAATAAGTTGTGAAAATGCTGAGCCAGCAGCGGCGGCGGCGGTGGATCTCAATCACAGCACACACTCTTATGAGAGTTTCGGCTCCGAGCGGCCTGATTTACCCTCGCCGGATCGAGCGGATAAAATTTCAAAAGGAAATTGAAAAAAGAAAATTTATCAGAATTACAGTAATAAAGAATACAGAGCCAAAATTACACTAGAAAAATCATTTTGCAGGACGATTCTGAAAGCAGTGTGTCTGAGCAGTGTGTGCGGTTTCGAGCTCCACATTTTCTCTATGTAGTTCTCTTAGAATCTTTAAAAAAAATAAAATCAAAAGCAGAACACACACTACAGCTCAAACATTTCACCTGCAGATTTCTTTGTTTTTGTTTAGTGATTTATTTTCTATATTCCACAACAATACTGTGGATTTCAAAACTATGAAATAACATTTGAGTAAATAGGTAATGATGTCACAACAACAGTCAGCTGTTACTTTAAGACATGAAGGTCAGCTGTTCTGGAACGGTTCCTACAAGAACAGTATTGTGTGTCGAGTGTGTTTGTAAAACCCATCGAGCTCCATGATGATGAAACTGTCTCTCATGAAGACCTTCCCAGGAGATCAAGACCAAAACTGACCTCTGCTGCAGAG
>JAQMYL010000007.1:28164605-28176252 GCA_030014365.1 Clarias pachynema | reverse complement strand
TCGGTCTTGCATAGCGTGCAGGTTACCGTCTTTTTAGAGGCGTTTAATGTAAATTGCTCCCATACCTTGGAGGACTTGGGCGCACGCTTTGTCCTGCAGACGCTTCTGTAACCGCCATTGCGCGAGCGGCTGTGTATCTGTGTGTATCTGTGTGTATCTGTGTGTATCTGTGTGTATTTGTGCATCTTGTGGTTGCGTTCCTCCGTAACGTGAGCAGCCCAACTAATCGATAACGGCATTCGTTGACAACGAATTTGACTATTGATAATTATCGATTTTATCGATTAGTTGTTGCAGCCCTGACTCTGTATGTTAACAAACAGTTTTATTCATTCATTCATTCATTTTCTATACCGCTTTATCCTCTATTCAGGGTCGCGGGACAAACAGTTTTATGTTTATTTTAATTTTTTTGTCTGATTTCTTTGGGAATTTCCGGCAGGTGAAATAAAGGCCCCGAGTGCTTCTCCTGGTCACGCTGAACCCAAGGAACTCTGTAGGAACTTTGTTTACTGTTTTTGTTTTAGTGCCTATTTCATCGTTTTTAGGCAGAAACGCTCACTAGCAGTGTGGTTGTGTTTACAACTTCCACACGGTCAGGAACACGGCCTCTGATTGGGCGACGGACTCGGAGCAGGACACCGACGGGTGGAGACAAACAACAACATGAACTTTTTTCTCTTACCCGCGCGATCAGACGCCTGTTTTCCACAGAGCAGAGGGCTTAATAAGAGTGATATAAATGTTATAGAGAGACAGGTAATGTCGAGCAGTGTGTGTGTGTGTGTGTGTGTGTGTGTGTGTGTGTGAGTACGAAGCCATGACTGATTTTACAGTAGGTCACCGGATCACCTGGTGTGAGGTCACTTTAAATACTCGTTAATGTCATTTTGATCCGAGAGCTCGCGTGGTGTCTGATGAGCAGCTCAGTGTTTAACCGGAGCGTTCCTGAGTGTGTGTGTGTGTGTGTGTGTGTGTGTGTAGCTCACCGTAAACATCTGAAGGTTAGAACAGCAGCTTTGTTCACACACTCTGTGTGTGTGTGTGTGTGTGTGTAGCTCACCTGTTGATTTCTCACACAGCACTGAATGCTAATTTAATCTCTGGTCTTCTAGAATGTTCCGCTCATTAACACTGGAACACAGCAGCGTTGTAGATTACTCACACTATGGGTGAGACGTGCGGGGTGAGACGTGTGGGGTGAGACGTGCAGGGTGAGACGTGTGGGTGAGATGTGCAGGGTGAGACACACGGGGTGAGACGTGTGGGTGAGACATGCGGGGTGAGACGTGTGGGTGAGACATGCGGGGTGAGACGTGTGGGTGAGACACACGGGGTGAGACGTGCGGGGTGAGACGTGTGGGTGAGACACACGGGGTGAGACGTGTGGGTGAGACATGCGGGGTGAGACACACAGGGTGAGATGTTCAGGGCACTGAAGATCAGAAACAGGATGATTTATGAACTTAGTCGTTAGGTTTTAATACGCAGCCTTACAGGTGTTAAGCCGCAGCATTAATAAAGCCTTGTTATGTGTGTGTGTGTGTGTGTGTGTGTGTGCATGTGTGTGCGTGTGTGTGCGTGCGTGTGTGTGTGCGTGTGTGTGTGTGTGTGTGTCCCAGTACACAGTGAGGTTGGGAAAAGGGGAACTTCCTAAACAGTGATTGTGAAAGAGGATCTCCACCCACGTGTTTAAAAATACTCCATCAGGCCTGAAACTCTCTGTGGCCTTAAAGCTCAACTCCATTGTTGTGTGTGTGTGTGTGTGTGTGTGTGTGTGTGTGTGTGTTGTCTCGGATCACTTCCTGTACACACAGGCGTGAATACACAGCTCTGCGCAGGATACACACTCTGCTCTCCAGGGCTTTGTGAACTTGATTCCTGGAAGTAGGACGGGCCGCTCTCTCCACTCTCTCCACTCTCTCCACTCGCTCGCGGTTCCACGCTGCAGCAGGAGGCCGTGAGACCCGCCAGGTTTTACACACTCTCGATTTCACACGCTCTCGTTAGGGTGTGTGTGTGTGTGTGTGTGTATGTTAGTAGATGTTGTGTGTTAGAACATGTTTTCCACGAGGTGTGTCGATGCGCCGTGTGTTCGTTTGCACCCACGCAGGTCTCGAGTCTCTGCGTCTGGCGCTCGCTCGTGCATCTTGTGGCTTTGGGGTGCGCGGGGTGTGTGTGTGTGTGTGTGTGTGTGTGTGTGTGTGTGTGTGTGTGTGAGAGATATATCCTGTTTACTCCTGTGAAGTGCAGACACGGAGCTCACACCTTCACCATCAAACCAACGTCTTTTACAACCAAAACACTTCAGCGCTTTTACAGAAAAAAATCTATTCTGCTGTATTTACAGAAACATTGCGGCGTTACAGGCGGCTCCACACACACACACACACACACACACACACACACACACACACACTAAACTATTAGCAGACTGAGTGTGTGTATAATGTAGTGTCCGGTGTAGAGAGGATCCTCAGTCACGTATCGCCGACTCCAACATCTTTATAAACTATTAGTATTTTTATAATAAAGATGATGTTTAACTGCTCGATGGTGCGCGTGTGAAGAGACTTCTACAATATATATATTAATGTGTGTGTGTGTGTGTGTGATGGGTTCGATGTTCTCTGGCTGATGCGAGCCGTCCCTAGAGGAGGAATTATCAAACCCCAGCCACGGTCCGTGTCGAGGGTCTTATCGGGTTTATAGCATGATGCACACACACACACACACACACACACACACGTTATTCAGTTTAAAAATAAAGAGAGATTTTCCACACGAGTTCTCCCACAGATCAGTTCTGCTGCAGTAAATTTAATCGGAGTTCTGATTGTGTTTCTCCTGAACTCGGCTCCGTCGTCTCGAAACCAGCAACAGCACAAATAAAAAGCTGAAGTCCAAACGGCATCATCTGTGTGTTCTACTGGTTTCTCCTGCGGCTGTTCACCAGGAAGTGGAGTTCCAGCTGTGACTCTGTGGTCGGTCAGGTGTCACTGAGCTTTCCAGTTAATTTCATAAATAGCTGCAGTAAAAGTAGAACTCCAGCAGCTGAGGGAGTCAATCTCCATCCTGAGCCTGAGACTAACACTGCTCATGAAGCCTGAACGAGACGTTCCACCAGACCTGTGTAAGACATAGAGAGAGGAAGACAGAGAGAGACATAGGGAGGGAGGGGGGGGATACAGAGAGAGAGAGAGAGACACCGCTCCGTCTCCCAGAACTCTCTGTGGAATTTCATTGTGTTGGCAGTAACTAGCACATATCAGCCTGAGTGTGTGTGTGTGTGTGTGTGTGAGAGACAAATATCTGGCAAGCTGTTTAAGAAAACCATCTAATTCCTGAATCTATCCGCTGAGGTCATGTGTGTTGAATATCTTTCAGTTTGAGGAGATTACGGGGACGAGCTGCGCTGCCTCCTGTCTTCACTCGGACTCCTCCACCGTCTGCCTGCGCTCGGACCGGCACCACCCGTTCTTGTCTCTGTGCCACGGTGGAGGTCGCATGAGGACAGCCGCGCCGCGCCGCGCCGCTCTGACTCGGAGGCCATTACCGCTTATTTATGAGGCCGAGTCTGGCGCTGCGCGAGCGTGTGTGTGCCGTCTGAGCGCTCCGAGGCCTAAAACGGTAACGGAGCTGCGTCTCTGTCACAGAGCCAAGTGCGTCGCTCATTCATCTACATTTCAGTTCAATCGGCGGGAGTGAGCTAAGCTGGCGTCCTGCTGAACATGTGAAGGAGTCTGACTGCAGCAGCGTGACATGTGAAGAACAGAGCGTACGGATTCCTCACCGCTGCCTTTATCAAAATACAGATTTCTCTCCATTATCAGGCGGCATGGTGGCGTAGCGGTTAGCACTGTGGCCTCGCACCTCCACGGCCGAGGGTTTGAGACCCGCCTCAGGTCTGTGTGTGTGGAGTTTGCATGTTCTCCCTGTGCTTAGTGGGTTTCCTCCCAGAGTCTAAAAATACAGGCAAAGTAAAACCGCAGTAGAAAAACTCCCTGAGACTACATGAGGAAGAACTTATGGGCTTATAAACATGAACATTAGAGTAATTTCTGCATTATAGTTTAATCATGAAGTTTTGTTGTGTTGCTATAAACTGTTCACTGAAGGAGACATAAGAGCAAAACAGTGTGTAGCAGCAAGAACGTCCGCATCCAGCTTCATGGTTCCTATGTGGAACCTTCTGCAGTAATCTCATGGTGATCTGTAGGCTGTCCATGTGCAGCGTCCTCAGCAGCAGTCAGGGACTTTTGGGTGATGAGGTCTATAAGTAGTAGAGAGCACCATGTGTAGCTCAACAAGTTTGGAGGGGGCGGGGTAGAAAGTGATCACATGTAATAAGTTATGCTCAATGTCACATAAAGGTTCAAGAAAACCTAACGTGCAGAGAACAAGCAGTCTTGGGAAACGACAGCACCCACACATCCCAATTTAATGCTTTATAGGTCAAAAGTAGTATTTTAAAACCGATGTGAAATTCCACTGGGAGCCAATGCAGTGTGGATAAGAGTGATGTATGAGATGAACGAATGCTATCCTGCTAATATCATCTACATGAGCTTCAAATGGCGGATTGGAATCTTGAATCACACAGAGGTCTTAAAATAGCATTAGGCCTAATACTGAACCCTGTGGAACACCAAACTTCGCTTTAGAACATGCAGAACAGTCATTATTTAAATCTACAAACTGATAACAATCAGTCAAATAGGATCTGAGCCAGGAGAGGGCTGTACCCTTAATTCCTACTACATTTTCTAATCTGTGAAGGAGAATACTATGATCAGTGGTGTCAGAAGCTGCACTGAGGTCGAGTAACACAAGCAAAGAGACGCAACCCTGATCAGAGGTAGAAAGTAGTTTACTACTTTAATCAGCTGATATGAGATATTGATGAGATAATGATATGAGATACTTCGGACTGTGGAAATGTCACTTTGTTTTCTGTATTTAATCCATACGTTAGTATTAAATTTAGAGTGTGACCAGCCTGATGTGACCCCACCCACCCCCCCTCCCCTCCCCAAAGTCATGATCGTAATAGAGGGAGTCCAGAAACAGAGCAACATGACAATTCTGAGAAACACATCTTGTCATTATTTTTGTAATCAGGAGTTCAGTTTGTGGAAACGACGATTAGTAGAAGCTGGTGAAAAAAAAGCAATGTGAAATTATTAAAGTTACGGCAACATGACCGCCGCTCACAACCAGCCCGAGTTTCGAAGAACATCGCATGAGAAGGCGCGCTGTAGCATGCTCAGTGACCTCTTTCCCCCCGTGTGGTTATCAGATGCAGGTCTGTGTCACACACCACACAAACACACACACAAACACACACACACACACACACACACACACACACACACACACACACGCATAGCGAACACTCTGCAAATGTTACATACACATCATTCTGTGGTTTGGACATGTGATGAATCAGGGGCCAGGGTCACGTGTTGATCCGGTTCTGAGGTCATGTGACCAGCCAGCAGTGAGGTCATGTGATCAGCCAGTGGCCACAGCTCTGTAGCTGGAATCGTTTATTTTGTAGAAGGTTGGTTTAGGTCTCCAGCTGGGTTCTAAGAGGAACTGCTGTTTGGTTCCAGCTGATCTTTGGGCGGATTGATTGAAGCTTAATGCCACAGGGTCTGCAGGAACCCTGCAGGAACAAGGCTGGGGGACTCTCCTGCTGCTTTGATCTCGGCAGGACCGGACCCGTGGCTTTGTGCCTCAGGGTCAGGAGCAGGCCGTTTGAAGTGATGATGTATTTCATTTACCTGCAGCCCGTCCTGAGCTCAGCACACTCCAAACCATTCTGTGTTCAGCAGTGACGTTCAGTGTGTGTGTGTGTCTGTGTTTGTGTTTGTGTGTGAGAGATTTTAGCCATCACACGGTATTTTATGAGATGTACCCACTGACCTTCCCCAGATAAGTCCTGTCCATTTCTGAAACTTTGTGTTTCTCATGTTTTCTCTCACATCTGGAAGGTTTCATGGAGGTTCTCATGAAGGTTCTCATGAAGGTTCTCCTCATACAGCAGCTCCTCTGTTCTCCATCCGTCTCACCAGTTTATAGATGTTTCTCCTCTTCTTCTTGTTTTCTCACTTCACTGTTCTAACACTTCGAACCGGTTGTCTTGTACGCTGTCTTGTCCTCCAGGCGGCGTTCTGCGTCCCAGGACCGGATCAGGTTCTGTTCACATGAAACGAGGGCTGAAATGATTCCTTGAGTAACGCGAGTAATTCAATTACAAAAAATGATCGAAGCAAAATCTTCTGCCTCGAAGCTTCTTTTAATTAATTTTAAAAACTTGCGTTATGTTTTTGCGTAATTATTTGTTTGGCGTGACACAGTGCGCTTCCGGATACAAGCCACCAGTAAACACCACCGAAGAAGAAGCCCTTACAAAGCGGAAGGAAACGCAAACAGTCAGTGTGTAGTGATTTGAGAGATCGTTCTGGTGCGGCGACAAAATGGAACGGAGCGATAAAATTATCAGCGAGCGAAGAGAAGAAGAAACCAGGAAGAGAAAACGAGAGAAATTCTTTTAAGAAAGTCTTAAATGTTATGCCTGAGCTGTAGATTTAGAAACTTTTAGTTCTGAAAGTTTAGTTGCACACCTTAGTGTTTTTGTATAATTATTTATTTTAATGCATGCCTTTTGCATCTGAGAAAAGGCTTTAAAATAAGAATGTATTGCACTGTAATGCACATAATTCATCTCAGGCAACTTTAATCTCTTCCTTGTATTGTGAATAATGACGATGTTTATTTTTGATAAAAGGCTGTATGCATGTAAAAAAATTGAAGTTGATTTTTCTACAAAAAAAAACAATTAATCTTTGTTTCTCTTATATATTTTATATTGTTTAATTTTGCAAAAATACATTTGATCCGATTACTCGATTAATCGATAAGATTTTTGGTAGAATACTCGATTACTAAAATATTCGATAGCTACAGCCCTACATTAAACAAGATTTCTTCAGAACTGTGCAGGTCCACACACATCACGAATCTTCTTAAGATCTCAGTTCACACTGAACCTCATCCAGGTTCAATTCACAGTGTATTAAATATATAATTATATTCTAAAAAACATAATGATAGATTTATAATCAGAGTTTAAAAAGCAATAGACATTCTTTTCATAAATTGTGTGTGTGTGTGTGTGCCGGGTTTCTGTCCTGACTGATCAGAGCCTTTATGCTAATAACTAGTGTTGCTCCACCAGGTCTTGGTGTGGAAAGTTGGCGGTGTTCCTCAGAGTTCCTCGGGTTCTGGATGAGATCCAGGACATTGATTTGTTCCTGAGGAAGGCGAGGAGAATGACTTGTTGAGGTTTTATTTCTTTGTTTGCTGTCTGGTGTTTGACGTTTGTTTCAGAGCGGGACTTTTGTCAGCTAGCCTCGCATGCTCGCGCTCCGTCTTCTTTTTGTTATTGTAGAGTCGTGACCTTTTTGCTTTGTACATGAGCTCATGGGAAAAGTGGGCGTTTCCACAGGAATTGGAGGACGCTGTGTGAGTCGAGTCTGGACGGTGAAATGTGGAAGAGTTGGTGAAGAGATTAACGCCGTCCAGGCAAAACAAACAACTTCACAACACAATTATAGCAATAAACAGGAACACTAACACCACCGGCAGGAGACCTGAACATCACTGATCACCCGGTACACCCCGGTACACCCCGGTACACTGTTACACCCCGGTACACTGTTACACACCAGATCCCGATCCGATTGATGTGTCTGACTGAATCATTCACTAAACTCTGGCCTGATTGTTGAATTAGTACAGTGTGTGTGTGTGGAGATCATGTTTTATTTCGATTAGTCGTACTGGTGAATTCACATCCTAATCTACTCACAATCTAAAGACGCTGATGTGAGTCATTAATGCTGATCTGTCCCTCATCGCCGCACCTCCACTCTTCAGATCTTCAGTGGACGGTGACGTAATGATGAGCTTCCAGGAAGTGTAGCGTCGCGGCGTGTCAAGTTTTCAGCAGCTCAGCGACGCCTGAAGGAGTGTGTTCACATCCCGCTCGAGAAGCGTCATCCACTGACATCACCAGCAGTGAAACCCAGCTCTAACACGTGATCGTCTCCATGGTAACGGCCTGTTCACAGGGGCGTGTCCCTGATGATGTTGAGACGAGGAGGAGAAACGTGTTTAATATTTATTTTATAAAGCGATCTGAAGCGTCGAGTCTGAGAGAGAATCCACTTTAAGACTGATGATGCAGACGGGTGTGTCAGGGAGAGCAGGCTGCACATCTGGAGCCACAGCTGTGTGTGTGTGTGTGTGTGTGTGTGTGTGTGTATTGAAGTGTGCTGGTCTTTACAGATAGCTGTGTGAGACCAGAGTGGATTCAGTTACAGTGTTTGTGTGTGTGTACACGTACGTGTGTGTGTGTGTGTGTGAGTGTGTAGGTGTGAGTGTGTGTGTGTGTGTCGGGCGGCAGACGGGAATGTCTTCTCTGTGACATAATGATTACCCAGAATGCTGTGCTGGCTGGCTGCCATGTGGTGTGGGCGGAGCTTCCTTCTGGACTTTTCCACTCTGAGAGGACGCAGCGCTCTGCTTTCCATCGCGCTCGCACCGTCGTCATGGAAACTGGTGAATGTTCTTTAATCAGTGACCCCTTGTTTACGAGCACCAAGTATCTCTCACACACACACACACACACACTCAGTACCACACACACAGTACCACACACACACACACACACAGAGCAACAAGCTGAATCTAGAGAGTGAGACGGGGTCACACACCTGTCTTTCTCTCTGTCTCTCTCTCAGGTCGGTTGTGTTTTTCTCCCTCAGTGGAATGTGTGCAATGCAAACAAATCCACTTGGGTCTGTTTAAACACAGTGTGTGTGTGTGTGTGTGTGTGTGTGTGAAGGCTGTAGGGGGCGTGGCTTCCTCCCGGTGCCCCTGCAGCAGAACGCTTTAGAGTCGCCGCTCTTCTCACACTCTAAACAAGTTTTAATTATCTCAGGATTTTTTCAGTGTGTTGCTACAGACAGACGGACAGATGATCAGACAGTGAGACAGACAGACAGACAGACAGACAGACAGATGGCCGGTGTGCGCTGTGAGACGACGCTCAGTTTATCCCTGAGTTTGTTTTTTGTTCTTTAAACACTTCTTTGTTGTCAGTAACGGTTCATTTAGTGATTTACAGGTCATACACAGAGTGTGACACACATACACACACACACACACACACACACACAGAGTGATCTAGCCCACATCAGAACAGTGTGTACAGTTTATGACTCTTTTGCTGATAGACATCAAAGAACATGTCGGACCGATAAGTGTTTATTATTATTATTATTATTATTTAATTAGTATTTATTACTCACACACCGACTCTCCTCAGATTATATAGCTGTAAGCGCATTAAAGATCATTACATGATTGATTACAGAATTCCAATTCCTCTGTGTGTGTGTGTGTGTGTGTGTGTGTGTCTTGTACTTCAGTCCTACTTTGTCACTGATTATGATCCTACGATTGAGGACTCGTACACAAAGCAGTGTGTGATCGATGAGAGACCTGCACGGCTTGACAGTAAGTACACACACACACACACACACACACACACACACACACACACACACACACACACACACAGATCTCACACTCGGCTCTTACACACACTCCTGTAAAGCTTTATATTAGTTTAAATAGCACGCTTTCTTCTTCTTGCTGTGCGCCGCCGGTTCCAGTCCACTGTGTCGCATCAGCGCCACCTGCTGGTCCCGATGGTCCCGAGATCTCCCTCGTCTTCCTTTCAGTTTAAAATCCTCTTTTCGCGTCTCCTCGCCCATAACAGACCCCTCACAGACACCGTCCTAGATTGAGCTGCTGCATATCAACTTAAAAACAGAGATGACATCACATTGACATCATGATGACATCACTACCCCATGTCTGTTTATAGGGTGTTCTGTCACTGAGGTCAGATGTCACCGTGGTCACATGATGAATCAGATGTTTTGCTCAGTAAGACTTTAACATTGTGTGTGTGTGTGTGTTTGTGTGTGTGTGTGTCAGTACTGGACACGGCAGGACAGGAAGAGTTCGGGGCGATGAGAGAACAGTACATGAGGACAGGAGAGGGATTCCTACTCGTCTTCTCTGTAACTGACCGGGGCAGGTGAATATCACTCATGTCTCACTCTCCTCTCCTGTCTCACCCTCCTCTCCTGTCTCACGCTCCTCTCCTGTCTCACTCTCCTCTCCTGTCTCACCCTCCTCTTCTGTCTCACCCTGCTTTTCTGTCTCACTCTCCTCTCCTGTCTCACCCTCCTCTCCTCTCCTGTCTCACCCTCCTCTAATCTCACCCTCCTCTCCTGTCTCACCCTCCTCTAATCTCACTCTCCTCTCCTGTCTCACTCTCCTCTAATCTCACTCTCTTCTCCTGTCTCATCCTCCTCTCCTGTCTCACTCTCCTCTAATCTCACCCTCCTCTCCTGTCTCACTCTCCTCTCCCATCTTAGACAGCCACCCTGTGTGACATTCAGTTTCCTTTCAAGGACTATGTGTGTGTGCGTGTGTGTGTGTGTGTGTGTGTGTGTGTGTGTGTGTGTGGTGTAAACAGTACACTGTGTTGTGTGTACATTAACCGTTTGGTCTCTGTGACAGACGTCTCCTGAGGTTCGTCTCCGCGGCGTCTCTCTCACACTGAAATAAATGAGAGAGACGTCGGCCTTTTGGCAAACCTGTTACTTACTGTGTGTGTGTGTGTGTGTGTGTGTGTGTGTGTCCTGAAGCTTTGAGGAAATCTACAAATTCCAAAGACAGATTCTGAGGGTGAAGGACCGGGATGAGTTTCCCATGATCCTCGTGGGCAACAAGGCTGATCTCGAACTGCAGAGACAGGTAGAGTGTGTGTGTGTGTGTGTGTGTGTGTATACAGTTGTTTCTAAGGAGTTACCTTTGATTAGTTAGATCCTTCTCCAGGGGTTTATGGTGTAAGAGTTAGTGGGTTTAAAGTTTAATGATTAAGGGGCTTATAGTTTAGGGTTTAGTGTATGCCTTGTTCAGGCTGATGTGTGTGTGTGTGTGTGTGTGTGTGTGTGTGTGTGTGTGTGTGTAAACTGCCCATCTTTCACTCTACACTCTGATTAGATCCGGTTCTCACTCTGCTCTCACTCCTGTGTTTATCATCAGGAGATTATTGATCATTAATTAGCATTTAATCTGTGACAGAGATGAGCGTCAGACACCCAGACACTCAGACCCCCAGACACTCAGACATCCAGACACTCAGACATCCAGACATCCAGACACCCAGACATCCAGACACTCAGACATCCAGACACCCAGACACCCAGACACTCAGACATCCAGACACTCAGACACCCAGACACTCAGACACTCAGACATCCAGACACCCAGACATCCAGACACCCAGACACTCAGACATCCAGACCCCCAGACACTCAGACATCCAGACACTCAGACCCCCAGACACTCAGTCGCCCAGACACCCAGACACTCAGACCCCCAGTCACTCAGACACCCAGACACTCAGACATCCAGAAATCCAGACACCCAGACACTCAGACATCCAGACCCCCAGACACCCAGACACTCAGTCACTCAGACACCCAGACACTCAGAC
>JAQMYL010000007.1:28079200-28096618 GCA_030014365.1 Clarias pachynema | reverse complement strand
ATAATAAAACTAATAACAAAAATTATTATAATAAGAATAATTATTATTATTATTTTTTTTGTATCCCCCCCCCCCCCCAAAAAAAAAAATCATCATCTCATTATTATAATGTTGTTTGTTTATTGATGCTTGCAGAGTGTCCGTGTGTCCACCAGATGTCGCTGCTGTCAATGTATTTGCAGTGTTTTCTGGTCAAGCTCGTGTCTCCTGCTGAGGTTAAAAACTTTGCTGATAATCTGCTGCACAGATCTACATTTAAAATGGACGAACATCTCATTCTGGTGTTTAATTAGAAGTCATTTGTTATTGATCATTTGTATTTTATGTAATATAACACCGTCTCACAAAAACACAAAGCTGGGATAAATGAAAAAGAATCAAATGTAGTGCCGGAGTTTAACTCTTGTAGGAGTTGTGAGAATTAAACACAGATAACGTACAGGATGTTTTTGTTTTTTTCTCTCTTTAAGTATGACGTTGAGATTCTCTGAGTCTGTAACTTTGGCTCTGAAAGACTTGAGGACAGAATGACCTCTATAACATGACTTTAGTATTTATATTGTAATTCTTGAGTCCTCTGCATTTTCCTCCTCATCCTCGCCTGCCTCCCTGAGATATAAATAATGTTCTTTGGCATGAACCCATTTTTTCCTCCACTTTTCCAATTATAATCTCTAAATCCTCTGAAGCCGCCATCACCAGAGGAGTGTCTTACGCTCTGATTATCAGGATAATATTATTATTTTATTATTACAACCGACCTACAGACGTATCAAACTGAATCTAGTGTTGTGTTGCTTTTTATTTATTTTTATTTTTTAAATGGCGCTATATGTATGTAATTTTTAGTTAGCTGAAGTATTTAACTTAAAGTTTTGTAAAACATTTAACTACGGGGGTATTAAGAATTTAATTTATTGTTCCTCTGGCTTTGAAGTTTCTTTTCTCTGCTTTTTTGAAGATATAAAATATAATTTCAGGTTTTAATTTTCTTATTAGTCTTGACAGCTTGACTGTAAATTGGTCGAAGTGCTATTTCTATATTGGGAAATAATAATTACAGCGCTGTTAAAATAAGCTCTCGGTTCTCATGGAAACTTAAAAACCCGTATCATGATGTATTTGCTTAGAACGTACGTCTGGCTAATGGAGCAGAGTGAAAAATAGGAGCTCGCACAGAGGAGCAAAATCCCACGTGGTGCATTTCGACAGTGAGCAAAAGTCAGCTAAGAGAGACACGCTGTAGTGACACTGTAGTGAAGTCATGACGGATGTAGTTGTTGTAATGATGTAGTGACAATGCAGTGGTTTGATAATAATTATGTAGCAGTGACTACAGTAGGTGGCGATGTGATTAGTTATTGATGCTGCAGTGTCCTGTAGTGGTTTATTGATGTAGTTAGGATGTAGTGACAGTAATGTGGTAGTAACAATGGATGTACAGGTCCGGTGAAGTGGTATTGATGATGCAGTGAAAAAGTAGTGACGCTGTAGTCATGTAGAGATCTAGTGATGATCTAGTGATGATGTAGTGATGATGTAGTGATAAAGGGAAGATGTGACACTGCAGTTTTTCTGTGCTGTGGCAAAACTGCAATTATTTTCTGGATTAAGGAAGATTTATCCTTCAGTAATGATGTATTGACGATGTGGTGATTTAGGGATGATGTATAGATGTGCAGTGACAATGTAGTAATGTGTATTACTATATATATTAAATGTATATTAAACATTAAATGATAGAGGGACGATATAGTGAAAATGTACTACACTGGAGCGATGCTGTAGTAATTACTTTGGGATGATGTGGTGATATACAGTAGGGATGGTATATTGATGTGACACTGTAGTGATGTGTGGATGTGATGCGGTAGTAGCGATATGGGCATGACATGTAGATGATGTAATGACACTGTAGTGATGATGTGGAAATTATACAACCGATGCTGAATTGATGCTGTAGTGATGTAGTGACGCTGTAGTGACGCTGTAGTGATGATGTAGTGACTCTGTAGTGATGTAGTGATGCTGTAGTGATGTGGTGATGCAGTGATGTGGTGATGCAGTGATGCTGTAGTGATGCTGTAGTGAGGATGTAGTGACGCTGTAGTGACGATGTAGTGATGCTGTAGTGAGGATGTAGTGACGCTGTAGTGACGATGTAGTGATGTAGCGATGATGTAGTGAGGATGTAGTGACGCTGTAGTGAGGATGTAGTGATGTAGTGATGCTGTAGTGAGGATGTAGTGACGCTGTAGTGATGATGTAGTGAGGATGTAGTGACGCTGTAGTGAGGATGTAATGACGCTGTAGTGATGCTGTAGTGAGGATGTAGTGACGCTGTAGTGACAATGTAGTGATGTAGTGATGATGTAGTGAGAATGTAGTGACGCTGTAATGAGGATGTAGTGACGCTGTAGTGAGGATGTAGTGATGATATGGCGATGATGTAGTGACATTGTAGTGACTGTGCAGAAATTGTGTAGTGCTGATGTACTGATGTACACTACTGCTGTGTAATGACGCTGTAGTGACGCTGTAGTGTACATGCCTACTGCAGTGCTGCTGCTCCAGCTATTTCTTTATCTCCTCACTGAACCTGTGTGTTATCTCACTTTTAATTGCTTAATTATTCTTCATTAGGCTCAGTTACCTCGTGACAGATGTGCAGAATTTTTACTACCTGAAAGAAGTGATTTTTTTTCTCATTCTGTTATGTTGATGATAAAATATAGCATTAACTCATACGAATCGCCGCACCCTCTTTTGTGTCTCGGAGAGCGATGGATCGACACGCGCGGCAATCAACACACCGGTCGAGCAAAATTGCTTTCAGAAATAGCAATTGTTTTGCTTTCTCTATATTCATGTGAATGATTTGTTGTGCAATGTCACCTTATGCAGCGGCGCTCGAGCCGGTTTACATCACACACTCTCTTTCTCTTATCTCTATCTCTCTCTCCTTCACTCTCCTCTGCCTCAGACTAAATCAGTCAATTTATTTCCAAATTGCGAGTCGAGTGTGCGGAGCAAAGGCTCCTTTCTGTGGCCGGGGAAAATATTAAATCAATGCCCGCTCTTATATATTGAGTAGAGTTTAATTTTTAGGTGGTATTGATGGAGGATGAAGGCGGCTTTGAGTGCAGTGAAGGACACACGACTACAAATCCTCATCTTTTAACAGGAATGTGCTGGAACACTGAGGGGCGCGCATGTGTGTGTGTGTGTGTGTGTGTGTGTGTGTGTGTGTGTGTGTGTGTGTGGACCAGGCCTTGAGAAGAGACTCTTACATGTTCTGCATATTATTACAGCGTAAGTGAGGGATATCCATCACGCAGTGTAATTTAGGGAGAAACACACTGTGTGTGTAGAGGGTTGTGAGTTTAAATCCCACCGTGTCAGATTTGAGGGAAGTTTGGAGTCGTCTTCATGAGGAACCCTGATGTCTGTGTGAGCTTTGCAGGTTTCAGGTTTTGTTTCATGCACAGAGAACTTTAATGTTTAATCACACACACACACACACACACACACACATGAAAGTGTCATTTAAAATGGTGTGTGTGTGTGTGTGTGCGTGTGTTAATTTCTCTAGTGACACTCACCTGACCTCATTTCACACGTGAGTCGCGGCTGAGCAGCTTTTCACACCGAGCACCAGCGACTGATTGGCTTTTGTTTGGCATGTAGAGATATTTTGTGTTTAGCAGCTGCTGAGTGTGTGTGTGAGTGTGTGTGTGTGTGTGTGAGTGTGTGTTTTGATCTTGGTCAGCGGGGGGGAAATGACATTATTTAAGGTGTGAGTGCAGCAGAGCGCCGTGACTCAGTGTGAGATTCACAGTGAAATTGCAGGTTTAGTTGCATGTAGGTGAAACACACACACACACACACACACACACACACACACGATGGCCATATGAGAAGTGGCCTCAGTCGTTGTTCGTGTGATTAATCACCGCAGTGATGTTTAACGACACTGTGATCGTTCTCTTTCCTCTGTATAAAACGGATTGGGGGCGGAGCTATGCATGACCTGACATTGTGATGTCACAGAACATATTTAAACCAATCAGGTCTGATATGCAAATTATTCAGAAACTTTGAAGCTGTGAGTCAGGAAGAAAAAACTTTGTGATATTAATGTGTCTTCTGAACTTACACACTTCACACCCAGTGTGTGTGTGTGTGTGTGTGTGTGTGTGTGTGTGTGTGTTTCCACGACCCGAGGCAGCAGTAAATGCAGTATGTAATGTAAATAAAAGTGTAGAAGGGTTAGACACTTAGTGCTGCTCGGGCGTCGGCGGGGTTCGGAGATTAAAGCGCTCCTCAGCGTGCGTCCTGTTTGAAGTTCCCGAGCGCTGATGAATTTGGGACGACGTGTTAATTCCACTTGCATTAAAAAAGTTCCAGCGTACATCAAGGGCAGGATGCAGACTAATGCATTAACATACATTAAAGCTTCCACATCAAACAATGGCTCCGATTCATCTCCAGCACGGAGTGTGTTCTGAGGATGTTCATGTGATGTTAGCGAAAGCTAATCCGACAGCGGTGTGGATCCGACAGCGTGTGGCGCGTCAGTCCCTCTCCTTCGTTACGTTACTCAGCAGTCGGGTGTGTTCTGGGTGTTTCAGAGTCAAAGTCACGTCAAGTCGTCTTTTATTGTCGTTCCAACCATATAGAGTTCAGGACACAGTGACACGACACAACGTTCCTCCAGGACCGACGTGTACATACTGTACCTGCAACAACATCAATTAACAACACACTTTACCGGAACCAGCTAGTTAACTAAGACCTCATTAGCTGACCAGCTCAGATATGACAGATTTACATTTTTAAGTTAACATAAAACTATCTATTTCTATACAAAAAAGAGACAACAATAGAGAACAAACAACAAAGTGCAAATGTGCAAACAAAGAGCTACAGAACAACGTAACACGACAACTTAACACGACAACGTAACGCGTCACAGTACTTTTTTTTGTTGTTGTTGTAGTGATGAGGTTTGAGTTGAGGAAGTGGGAGGAGAAACAGTAAACAGTAAACATTGATATTTCTGTAGTAGCAGCAATGATTTAAAAGAAATATTGTGTGGCACTTTAAGATACGCAGCGAAAAAACATTCCTGAGGAGACATTATACACACACACACACACACACACACACACACACACATGTATGCTATGGTTATTATTATAATTATCATCATTATCGTTATGTGAAGGCCCTCTTGTTCTTCTAAGGATTATTAGTATTTTTTAAATATTTAATATATGTATATTTTTAAATCTGTGCCGTTGTCTTTTTGAAGGTTTTAACAAGCACAGGTTGTGTGGTGCGCCCGGGTGGCGGTGCTTGGGCCCGCTGCTTGCAACTATATTTATTATTATTATTATTATTATTATTATTATTATTACCTTTGTTTTACCGTTTTTTCAGTAATTTTCATCACTACTGTCACTATTTTTGACTGTACAGTTAAATGTATGTATATCTTTAGATTTTAAAAAATGTAATCTATTTATTTTTGTTGTTATTTTGTGAATAGTTTCTGAGTTTTGGCTACGTGACCGTCCCTATCTGTCATGAGCCTTTGAAGAGAGAGTGAGAGAGAGAGAGAGAGAGAGATGCTTCTTCTGTGAATTATTAACAAGTTAACTTTGTAGTGGAGGCACTTTATCCCTGAGGACAAACAAGCCAAATGTTTGCGAAATATAATTAAGCCGAGGCATCTTTTTAAATGTCATTGCGGCCCGTGCCATGTTTCAAATTGTTCTGCATCAACAGAATTTAACGAGATGGCGAAGGAATCCGTTCTCTGCGAGCGTGTGATAAGCTGCACGTACAGTCGAGCACTTTCATTGATTGCCAAAATAAAGCATTTTGTATGCAAATGTGCGACTGGAGTGGCTAAGCTGATTCAGCCTCATGGACACCAAATAATGGCCTTTACAATTAATACGAGCGCGAGCTCTCCATCGAAAATGTTGTCTCCAGTTTAATGGGTTTGAAACGTTTACACATGCAAAACCCTCGTTCCAAAAAAAGGAGAGAGAGAGAGAGAGAGAGAGAGAGAGGAGGAGAACTGTGGGGTTTAGTGTTCCAGTGGATCCATATGAAAGGCAACAAATAAATAAATAAATAAATAAACACTCAGAAACCGCTTCAAACTGTCTGTCTGTCTGTCTGTCTGTCTGTCTCGCTCTCCTGCACATGTTGGATTAACTGATAATCTTTGAACATGAAGCTCTTGTTGCCCCTGAGGGTGAGATCGGCAGTAAAGCTGATTTTCTATTGTTTGAATCTAATGTGCTTGTTTTTGCGCTTGTAAACACGCTGCTTCATTTTTGAGGCTGGTGATGTTCCGCGTCTCCTCATCACTTCTGCTCCTCAGACAGCACAGGTTTCTCTTTCTGAAACTAACAGAAGTCTAAGGAGAAGTGTTTAATAAACAACAAGATTAATAATCAGCCGACGTCTCAGACAGAGCGCCGCTGCGGGAGACGATGTGGGTATCAGCACGTGTGGAAAAGTTAGAATTACTTTAATAAAGTTATTGACTACACGATGTTCAGATGACGCCAATGTGACTTTTTATGGCATTTATTTTAAACTGAAATACTTCCTTAAAACACTCACACTGCTGATGCTAGTTTTATTATTTTTGTTTCCCCGGCTCAGCCGATGCTCTGATCGGGACTCGAACCCAGACCGTGGTGGGAAGCTGCTACTGAGGCTAGTAAATGCACGCCTATGACTTTGTAAAACACCACGATAAAACTCCCGCAACAGACAAAGCAAAACTAGCAAAGCGCTAACTGATACTGCAGCGTCGCGTGTGACATTCCTCAAACCTCAAAAGCGATATCAGATAACAGAGATAGTAACGCTACAACACGCGAGACACGTGAGCGCTTTGTGTAGAAGAGACATGAGATACACACACACACTCACACACACACATTTAGTAAATCCTGATATTCTGCTGTATGTAGGTTATGGAATAACTTAATGTCATTCCAGCGTCATTTTATCAAAGTCATTCCCGCTACATGGCGACGTCACGCAGTGTGTGTGTTCCTGCTGGGATCGTTCCAGAACATTACAGGTACAACCTCACTTCAGAAAAATGTTTGTAAAATAAAAATTGAAACCAAAACTAGTGATGTGTAAATCATCTTTGAACTGTATGACATTAAAAACAATACAGCTGCAGGTTATTTAATCAGGTTATTCCTCAGCACTTTTATTCTCTTTTGAAAATAAACACTTGTTTGAATTCTAATGAAACACACTTTAAAAAGTTAAGTTGGGGCAGTAAAACACTTACGGCGGTGCGACGTGAGTGATGGAATGTTTCAGGCGTCATTTCGTCCGTTTCTTCCTGCAAACACGTCTTAATGTGCCGCTGTGACAGTCCTGTGTCTCTGATGTAATCTGCTTTTCTGAAGGCGCCACACGTTCTGCGCACACGTCGGACCTGCAGACGGGCCGCTCCAGCACTCGGGACGAGTAACACGCGCAGTGTGAGGTCGACTTGCATCGACTTGTTGGAATATCCACGCGGCTTCCCTGGACAAAATGACTAAAGTCTCTGTGTACTCTTCAGTGTTAATGTTGCATCACATGACCCACACACAAAACCTCGCACCATGACAGAGTCGGGCTTTTGGACTTCTTCATGCGTACGATCTGAATGGTCCTTCCTGTGTTTGGTCTGGAACACACTGCATCTGTTCCTTCCAAAGTAAAAAACAAAACCCTAAAATACTGATCCGTCTGACCAGAGTCACGTCTCCACCGTGTGATGGTTCGTCCCTCATGTCTCTCCGAGTCCGGATCAGTGGACGGGGCTCCTGGACGCTGTTAACACGGGGCTTTCTTTTGGCACAGTTCAGGTTTAATCAGCGCTTACGGATGTACGTATGTATTGTAAAGTGTGACGCAGTTCTGCCAGAGTAACCCTGAGTCCATGCGGTGAGACGACTGATGGAGGAATGTGGAGTCGTGATGCGGTGACGTCTGGGGGATCAGAGGCCACAGAGGTCATCACGACCTTGACCTTCACCTACTGAAATCCTTCCAGATTCCTTCAATCTTTTCATTGTGTTATGCTTTGTAGAGGGTGAAGCACCAAAATCACTTCCTGTCTGTTTTTGTTTTTAAACATTTTTATAATTGTGCATTTTTATAAATGTTTTATAATTTTATCACATATGTCGGTGATCCTCGGCCCATCTTTACTCATAAAGAGCCAGTCCTTTCCTGGATGCCACTTTTGTTCCTCATCATGATCATGCCGTGTTCGATTCCCACCCAAGCCCCTCCCACATAAGTTGTGTGTGAGGATGAGATGTTCCGCCGCAGCGACCCCTCGACGGGAGCAGACGAAAGACTAACAACAACTTGACGATTTTATCTTATTACTGTCCCTTAAACATAAAGATTTAACAAAATAATTTTGGTTTATCATCAAAGAGAACTCGGTGATGTGTTTAAACTTTACCGTACAGCGCGTCGACGCATCTCCTCACAGCTCAGACTTCAAAACTTGGGGGGAAAAAAGGCAGATTTCCTACATGATACAAATTTCACACTGAATGTTTCCTGGTATCACTTCCTGGGTGAGCGGGTGTAGCGTGACTCCGCCCACATCCTGAGTGGCGTGTGAAGTCGGATGACGCGGCGTGAGAAGGGGGTGTGACAGGCTGAAGAACGGCACATTTTTTATTATCAGGGTAAGAGTGTGTCGGATTAAACCTCGGTCAGGTGACGTGATGATGCGGCGTGTTCGTGAGCGACGTGTCGAGGACGTGATGCGAACTGAAAGACGATGTGAGCGTATCGTAACCGGTTTGGACGTGTGGTATAATCATGTTCATGGGTCTTAGCATTGACAATGACGCTAAACCCTGGAACGACGTGACGAAGCTCAGCGGATCACCCACGAGTCTCTTGTCACTATTTTCATTTAATTTCTTAAAGATATTTTGTAGAATTTTTCTTCCCATTTTCCACCTCATCTGTCCTCTTTATACACCAGAGCTAAACACAGCACGGTGTCTGAGCCGAGCTTCAAACTCAAGGAGTGTGTTCCTCAAGTTTTTTTTAGTAATATATATATTAATATATATTATGAGTATCTTTATATAACATTGAGCTTGTGCTGTACACATTCCTGCGAATGGACTGTTGCTATGGAAACGATAACGTATTAGAACGAGTGCATTAATATCAACCTGCACTACTGTCAAAGCTGCTGTTAGAGAAAATTAATCAACACCTTCTGACCAATCAGAGCGCAGGACTCAGTAGTGAAATGAAAATAATGAAATAATGCTTCAGAGAATAAAACTTGTAAATGTTCTTAGTTTCTATGTGGAAGTGTTTGTGATGGATGAACGCTTTAGGGTTTAAAGTCATTTAAGAGTGAAATATTTTAAAATGATGATAAATCTGTGCATTGTCCATCGTCATCTTCATCATCATCATCATCATCGCTACCTGGTAAGATTTTAATTATAATTTTTTTGTGAAACCCTGTTTTCTCTCGCCTGCATTACCGTTCTTTCCGCTGCGGGTCTCTGGTGGTGAACTGAAGAATAAACACATGGAGTTCGAGACCGATCTCTTTCTCTCGTATCTCATCTTAGAAGCCGTAGCATGGAGGCCATTTCAATTCCAGCACCGCGGCGGAGACTTCACCGGTCACTGCGGCGCCAAACGGCTCCCCGTCGTTGTTTTTCTTATTTCATTTCTCTAAGCTGCCTGAGCGTGAGGTCGAACAGAAATCTCCTCTAAGTCTCTCGCCCTTCCACACACCCGAGATGCTCTCCGTCTCCATAAGGCGCAGAAAAATAGAATTTTTACAAGCAGCCAAAAAAGAAAGATAATGCAGTTTGGAATAATCTTCTGTCGCTCGGTGAACGGTGTCAGTAAACAAGAATGTTTAGAATAAAACGCTCCTGCTTTTATCTCGACATAAAATCCATAACATCTTTCCTTCGAGCGCAGAGCCGAGTCGCTTTTATACGCCGAGATTTTTATAGACGAAAAGCCGAGACCCTTTCTGACGCTTCCTCTTAGGAGTAATGTTTCCTTTCAGAGATATTTTAGACGATATAAAGGCAGGTGTAACATGAAATGATCACAATGTCTGATCTCACGGAGAACTTTATCATCACAACAATAATCTCAGGAAGGAGACAGTGTGAGGCACACACACACACACACACACACACACACACACACACACACCACATTCCATCTGTTTTATAAGTGTTCTTAAGATTCATGGTAAAATGATGTTTTTTGCAGTTGTTTCTTTTCAATGATAAGGAATTGCACTGAATAGTTTTAAACAAAACATAAAAAATGGTCATATTTGTTCATTTAATATATTTCTCTTCAGTGTGTCTTCAGATGTTTCTGGTATTTCTGGTGTTTCTTTTTGTAGAAGTCCACACTGGAGAAATAACTCAACAATTTTCACAGGAATCTCTGAAATTCAGCGTCTTTATCTGATTCTACTAAACTCTAAGCTCCAGTTAGTTAAAACGACCCTGAATTTCTCACTCGCTTACAATCAGGCCTTCGGTCCACATCCTAAAGATGAGACTCAGAAAACTCTGGAATTCATCATTCATGGTTTAATCCTAATTTCTTTTTAATAAGCTGTCGGATCACTTTTCCAAATAAAACATGAATCATTTGAGAATTGAGGAGCGATCACAGTGTGGTTAGAGGGCAGAAACGGTGAAAATGATCCCAATTAGCCCAAATATTTCCTCCTGTTAATTCGTTTAGAAAAAAAAAAGAAAAAACTGAGTGTATTAGATTTCATTTTACATCGAGTTATTTTTCCTCTACTCTTTAGAAAAATGTGTTTTTTAAGCATTCTCCAAAAACGGTCATTAGTTCCTCATTTAGAACTTTCTTCTATGTGGAACCTGTAAGGGTTCTCCCAGAAGGAGGTATAAATAAAACCTAAGGGCATTTTCACATTAGAGAGAAATCGTTTCCAAGATCGCACGACCCCAAAGTCTGGTTCATTTTGCTTAATGAGAACACAATCGTTCCACGTCGTACCTGAGCATGGAAGTAGGACGCTGTTTAGACCAAATGTCATCAGTCTGGATCCATAATCACTCACAAACAGGGTACAGCACATGCTGAAGATAAACAAACAAACAAATAACACCTGCAATTTGTCAGTAGATCACTAGCTTCCTGACAGACAGGAGACAGCAGGTCATAGTGGGCGGAGTCACTTCTGACACACAGATGGTCAGCACTGGTGCTCCTCAGGGGTGTGTCCTCTTCCCACTGCTCTTCTTTTTTTTTTTTTACACTTATGACTGCACATCCAATGACCCAGCTGTTAAACTCCTGGGCCCCCACACAAAGCTTCTTAGCATCCTCTCAGAGAGCTCCTATCTCAGCCTAAAAAGTCCTAGCTGGGAGTCCTAGACTTAAAGTGATTTAGGAAACTTCTCAGAGCAACTCTGAGGAAGGAAAGCACAAAAACCTTTATCTTAATGAGGAGGTGTGGCCGACCACGCTGCTAGGGATGACGCAGCAATTCAAGGTCTGTGATTGATTGATAAAAAAATCTGCAAAGATCTTAAAATGCGCTCTTAGTGAAAATAGAATATATGATAATAGAATTAATAGAAGAAATTGTATAATCATGAATGTAGGCTACTTTATACAAAGTTTCTTTTATAGGCTAAATATCTTAAAGTTAATTAAATGTTGAAAATGTGTCTACTTTTGTAGCAACAAATTAGCATGGAGTTGTTACTATATTAAAGTTCTTACATTTATTTACCAAACTGATTTTATTACTTCTAATCCATTTCAGATTGATGGGAGCAGAACAGCTCAGCTTTGACCAGTTTACATGATTACAGGACAGACAGTCTGTTTAAGTTACACTTTTGGATGGTATGTAGACAACAATCCAAGAGAGATGGAAGGAAGTTAAAGAAGAAGAAAACCGAACTGGACAGAAGAGCAGTGTTTACTTTTACGTTCAGTGTTTGGAGAATATTTCTTTTTTCAGCCATTTTGTCCTCTGCTATAGAAACTCTTAAGCCTCTTAAAAGTCTTCTTCTCTACTCGTAACAATCTGCACATGAGTACGCCATACTGTGCCTGACGCCACCTCTTCCAGCGGTTCCCGAGTGCAGAACGACTGTGTTCTCTGACTGCACCAGAGCACTAGACACTCCACCTCCTGCTGATACACAGAGTCGGCACCATCATGGATGAGTCCAGTGAGCGTAGTGTTTGTTATATGCAGTTTTCAGGGCCCATATTCACAAAGCTTCTTAAGCCTAAAAGTTGCTTCTAGTGACAAAATTCTAAGAAGATTCTTGTGGTGTCAGACACAGTATGGCGTACTCACGTGCAGAATCAGATATAGAAGACAAAGTCCACTGACACCTGGAGCTAAACACACTCCAAACTGTGGAGGTGACAGTTGATTTTTAGTAGACAGTTCCGCTTTTCCTCATGACATCCAGCAACCCTGTGTCCTCCAAGGAGACTTGCAGGTTTCTGGGAACTACCAAAACCCCAAAACCTGAAGCAGGAGACCAACATAAACTCCATCCTCAAAAAGGCCCAACAGAGGGTGTACTTTCTGAACTAACGGAGAACCTACAGTCTGCTTCAGCAGCTGCGGATTCAGTTCTTCAGTTCTGGAGTCGTTGAATCCACCTTGTGGACATCCATCACCGCCGGGTTTGGAGCAACTAAAAACAGGACAGACTGCAGCAAACAGTAGGAACTGCAGGTAAACATACCTGCACCATCGGTGTTCTCCATGACCTCCATGTACTCCACAGGAAACAGGCTGAAGAAATCACTACAGGTTCCTCACACCCTGGATGCAACCTGTTTGAACTCCTCCCCTCAGCCAGGTGATACAGGACCCTGTGCACCAGAACTGCCAGATGCAAAACTTTTATTATTATTATTATTATTATTATTATTAAAAAACATAATTTGCTATTTTAGAGGTTCCCATTCCAAGAACCTCCTTGAGAAGCTTTAAACCCTTAACTATCACACTTCCTTAAAGTGTACCTGAGGTTGTTCACGTGTTTGAAGCTTAGTACATGAGTGTGTATTCTCCTGCGGTGACCACGCCTAGTTACCAGGTATCAGGTTCCTCAGCAGTGTAACTTCTCCTACAGTTGTTCATAGGTAGCTGTGGCCGAATAGCGAGGTCATCTAAAATTCAAAGTGTGTAGGAGTAATGCGCACTCGCTGGTTTAGTTCTTCTCTCCTGCTGTATCTGCTGTTGTATTGATGCCACGCCCCTGCGGATCAGACAGGAGGTTATGAGATTTAAGAGACTCCAGTCTTTGGACTGTCTTCTAGGCCTCCTTCACATCAGATCTGAGGTATCATTATCCCCTGACCTTTCAGTTGTCATCTGGAATTTGATTGGCTGAGTGATCGGTCCGTCAGGTATTTGATTGGTCGGCTCACAGCTCCTGGTTCTCATTATGAGGCGTACCTGAGCTGAGGAACTCCGGGACCGGACCATACGCACCGTTATAAAAACATTGATTGTGTAAGGCTGCAGTGAGCAGGTCCGACCCAGAGAAAAATAACACAAATCAGACCCTGCCTGTCTGTTTACTAAACGCGCCGCAGGGTTTTTAAGCTGTGAAGCTCCTTGAAACAGCGGCGCTCAGAATCAGCCTTCGCTGCTTCTCCTCTCTTCTTCTTCAACTTGAAATACGAGCAGGAGCAAACAAATGGCCTAAACAATACGATATATTCCACATATCAATTACACTAAATGCCTTGGTGTGTGTACTTCAGCGTCTCAGACACACACCGGATACAGCGCGCGCACACACACTGCTGCGAGGCGATAATGGCGTGGCATTGTTCTCCACCATCTGGAGCGCTGATAAGACTCGTCTGTGCGTACTCGATAATCAGCGGCGGTGGAGGAGAAAGCCGGTGTTAAACATTTCCTCAACCCGTGAAAAAGGTTCCATTAAGTCCACTGACCCCAATTGAATATTAATGAGCTAATTAACAGATTTATTGTTCTATGCAATTTTTGGAGGGGACTATTATATCTTTTTTTTTTTTTTCAAGTGCTATTATTTTTTCTAATTATTTTTTGCACTTTGTATAATTGAATCTTTGTAGCTGCAAGCATCCTTGGCAAACAAGGAGGAGATTTTTCTCGTGCTTTTTTTCCCTTTTTCTTCTTCTTTTCTCCTGTGGTTCTCTTCCCTTTTTCCCAAAACAACAAAAGTGGATTTTTTTTAATAGCAATGTTTTGGTAATTGGGATTTTTCTTTGTCCATCAATATGAGTGGAGACATACACATTTCATTTTTAAAAGGCATCTGATTTTCATCTCACACACACACACACACACACACACACAGGGAAGTGAGGTGTTGGATTACAAAACAGTAATCAGCGAGGTTACAGTCGGCTGCGTCACTGCGAGGGCCTGCGCAGGCTTTAAATGAGCAGTGACAGCTGCAGCTGATAGATAGTATAATCACCTGATGAAGAGGACACAATGGAGCAGAACTCTCAATGGGCAGCGTGAGTGCGAGAGCCGCGAGGACCGGAGAAGCTACGACGCTGAGAAAGGTTACCTTGAAAGGAATAAACGCAATTAGGAAGGGAACAGATAAACAGCAGCGATGCAGGCGGCTTCCTGCGATCTACAGTCGCGTTTCCGCTGCAGCGTTTAAGTGTGAAGTCGTAAGCGTGTGATTATCAGTGTTGCGTTCATCGCTGACTAGGTAGCGCTTTAAGGAAAAAGCATGCATGCTAATAATAATTCAGATGTCACGCTGTTTTGATGTTTTGATTAATGTAAGATTGAAAGATTTCAATTTTTCTCCCATTCCTTCTATCCTCTAATTTTATATAATGTTAATTAATCCATTTAAGCCACACCTGACCAGGAGCTATTCGCATAATTCGTAAATTTAGATAAGACATTTTAAATCTGCTTGAGAGATTAGATAAAGAATTGTCGAGTGAGGATAACCTTCTGATAACTGCAATATAATTATTATTGCATTATTTTTTTTTTTCCCTCCAATCTGCAACTTTACCTAATTCTATTTATGTCCAGAATCCAATTCCTTCCAAAGCGAATCATCCATTTCCACTCGGGCTACTCCACCAATATAACACAGAATAATGAACTCATTTTGCTGTTGTATGGAAATTGGGTCTCATTACAATAATTTTGCCTGATACACAAGCCACTCGATATTAAGAGCAAGGCCCTACAGTCATACAGTGGGTTATTATGCTATACATCACAAACTGCATTAGGCTTATAAAACCTGTCACTGGAAAGGTTGGGAAAGTTTCGGCGCCCACAGCCACACAGGTTCATATATCTCCCACAGAGAGATGCCCACATGCATCAGGCCTGTTCCGGCTGCATGAGGAAAGCAATTTTCCGCAGGGTTATGTGTTTTAAACTTTTTTTTTTTTTTGGTTTGTTTGTTTGGGTTTGTCTGTGTGGCTTTTTTGGACAGAAATCATGAAGTCGTTCAAGTTGAGACTTATTATGTTATTAAAAAAACATACCCGGTGAGTGAAATGAAATTTAGAAATGTCTGAATGATTTTATGAAAGAAAGAAAAAAACGCACTCTAGATATTGCATCATGTAAAACTCATCTGTCTGAATCAAATGCACTGCATTTTGCACTTAGCAGCATTTCCTGGAGGATTTTATTTTTTGGTATGTTTTCAGCTTAAACTCTAAAAGAACAGCTATCATTATTCACGTGAGTATAACATCGCTATGCACGTGCATGCGGCTCTGAGCCTGAAAACAGATGCCAGGCTTCAATGGGAACTGAATGTGGCATTATTTTAATTGCTTCATTTCCATGGAGCAAGCTGCAAGAGTTCTTAGTAAAGAAGGGAGGAGGGAGGTTCGGAGAGCGATGCATCTGCTAGTCATGTGAGATCCCATGAAGGAGGTGTCAATAGATGTGGTAGTAATTGCCCCGACTTGCAGGAGGAGCACGTATTAAGCGTGCCAAAGAGGGACTACTGAAGCCTGAGCTGGGTTAGCAGGGGCTTAGAGACAAAGCAACTAAAGTGATGTAATTGTTTTGGTGAGTTGTGTGTCAGAGGGGATGTACAATGCTAAAAGCGACACTTTTCCCCCGACTGCGGCAGTCAAACAAAATTCAACAATCACCGCACACCTGTGTTAGAAAGATGGTCTTTAGGAACAATCAGTTACAATCTGCATCCTGCTTTTATCCTCCTTCAACACTCAGTATGTTGAGCTCTCTTCACTTATTATACGTTCATCTGTTCATTTATCTTTTGTAAGCACTTTTTATGCTGATCAGGAGCATGTTAGGTCCAGACACGAGCCTGGGACCGCAGGGAATACACCCTGGATAAAACACCAGCTCATTACTGGACACTACACATTCTGTACATTCAGATATCAGAACAATTTACCATTCCAGCAACCGCACACTCCTGAATCCTGAACTCCTGGACGCTGCACAAACTGTGAAGACCACGGAGAACTCCTCACATCCCCTCCACCACCTGCTGGTCAAACAGCACAACACTTTCAGTGAGAGGATTCTTTAGCTCCGCTCTGATAGTGAACGCAGGAAGTCAAATATGGGATTCCTCCTTGGTTTGGTGGCGTTTGCTAATGTTAGCATTAGCTCATTGAGAGCTTCTGTTGTAATGATGCTGTGGAATACACTGCACTTTACACTTCATAAAACGATTTGCAGGTAACGTTTATTAACACTGACATTTCAAGCTTTCGCATTATTAGCCACCTATTATCCTAACCTGCATGTCTTTGAACGACTGCAAGAGATGGCGTGTTGTTTAAGACGACATCTCATTATCAGATGTGTGTTCTTACTGAAAGTGCTTCTGTGACTGGGTGTGAATGTGGGTTTTCTCACTGGCATCCAGTAAGTGACGCCCATTTTGCCACCAAGAAATGAACAGGACTAGGACTAGGGCCAACAGACTGAACCTTCTGCTGTAACATTATAATTCCCTTTTGGAATTAATGAAGTTATCGCTCTGTCTGTCTGTCTGTCTGTCTAGTTTTTAGACAACTACACACTAAAAAATGCTGGGTTGTTTTTTCTACCCCAACGCTGGGTTGCCGCTGTTGGGTCATTTTTCTGGGTTATTTACAGACAGTTGAGTTGAAGTTTGCTTGGCTCCTCCCCCTAAGTTCACCGGTGTATTCAGCGGCTGTCAGTCAGCTTCGTGTCTCTTGATCTCCCACACCGCTGATGACGGTTCATCCTCCTCGGACATTTAAGGGGAAATGACGTTAAATACAAGGTCTGTATACACATGTTCACTCACCTAAGTCACATATGACTGAAAAATTATTACTATA
>JAQMYL010000007.1:28061824-28072375 GCA_030014365.1 Clarias pachynema | reverse complement strand
TCGATGAAGAGCATTTTAACATAATTCCCCCTTCTAGTGTCCAAGTGAGTGAGTGATGTGTGGAGGAGATGAGAGATTGCATCTTCTGTAGAGCGGTTTGGACGGTAAGCGAACTGTAGTGGGTCCAGTGGGTCCGGTAGTGAAGAAATGATGAAGTCTCTGACCAGCCGCTCAAAGCACTTCATCACTACTGATGTGAGGGCTACAGGGCGATAATCGTTGAGGGAAGCAGGATGGGATTTCTTGGGAACAGGAACAATGATGGACTCTTTAAATGTGGGGTCACCGACTGAGATAAGGAGAGGTTGAATATTTCTGTGAACACAGGTGCTAGCTGGTCTGCGCAGGCTCTGAGGACTTGACCTGAGATGCCGTCTGGTCCTGCTGCTTTCCTGGTGTTTTATCCCCTGATGGGTCTCCTCACGTCATGCTCAGAGATGATGAACACATTTCTGGTGCTGGCATTCACTTCCTGCCTGCAACCGATGGCACCGCTAGCATTGGCATTGCTAGCATCATTAGCTGCAGCCTCGAAGTGAGCATAGAAGGTGTTCATAGTCACGTCCGCGTTCGTCATACTGGATGTTGGTGCTTTGTAGTCCGTTATTGTCCTTAGTCCCTGCCACAATACACTCCTAGAGTCACTCTGTTGTAGCTGTCACTCTAGTTTCCTCCTGTAGCACTGCTTCGCCTCCTTTACCGCTTTCCATACATTGTATGACGCCACCTTGTACGGGTCCATGTCACCCGACGCAAATCCTGTGTTATACTGTAGGCAGGGGTGCGAGATCTCAGAGGATCGCGGATGGTTTTATCCACGCACAGCTTCTGACTGGGAAACCTTCGAATAGTCGGTTTTTGCACGGTATCATCCACTAGTTTCCCGATGAATTCCACAACCGCTTCCGTAAACATGTTGATGTCATCAGAGCTGCATTGGAACATGTCCCAGTCTGCGTCCTGTAGCGCAGCCACCATTTGGTCCATCCAGCGCGCGACCTTCCTCTGAACTGGAACTTTAGCTCGCATAAGGCAGTGCCTAAGGTGGAATATAAACTGTGCTGATTATAACGGATGTAAATTCCAGAGGGAAGTAAAAAAGGAGGACATTGGATGGTCAGTAGTTCCAAGTTGGGTGTGCAGGAGTGTGTGAGAGGAACAATGCTCGCGCTGTTGCACCAGCTGTTGTTCACTATTAAACAAATGTCGTCGCCCCTTGACTTCCCCGAGTCCTGTGTTCTGTCCATGCAGTGAACCGAGAAGAACGCGGCCGGCTGGATGGCGTGGTCCAGCATCGCTGGGTTTAGCCATGTCTCGGTGAAACAGAGGACATTGCAGTCCCGGATGTCTCTCTGGAACTTTACCCTGGCCCTGAGGTCATCGAGTTTGTTCTCCAGTGACCGGACGTTGGCGAGCAGGATGCTAGGCAGAGGTGTGCGGTGTGCACGGGCTCTCAGCCTGTTCCTGATGCTGGCTTGTTAGTCCCTTCGCATCGCGTCCTTTGTTCTCCCTCAGGATCTCATTTGACCAGCTTTGATCCGGGGTTAAAAACGTCAAATTGTGAGTACATTGTATACCAATAGAAATAACAGTATGTCTATCATACCTAATGTGATCAATTTTGATGAATTTGCTGGTTTTAAGTTACTGAAAACTAATTAAAAAAAACAAAAACAAAGAAAAACTGGCAGCCAACCTCACCGGGGCCATCTTGGAAATGTGTTAGTATCAGGAAACATGGGCGAGTGAAATCTGAGTGACTTTCACAAAGGCCAAAGCCCCAGGGTGTGATGTCTACCCGACTGGGTCAGAGGGTCACCAAAACATTACCTCTTATGGGATGTTCCCTGCAGGGGTCAGGACCTACCATAAGTGCTCCAAAGAAGGAGAACTGGTGAACCTGTGACTATGTGCGGCCAAGACTCACTGGCTTGTGTATTTTAATGCAATAGAAGAGCTACTGTAGCTCAAACTGCTGAAAAAGGAGTCCGAACATACAGTTTGTTGAAGTCTGTTGCATATGGAGGAGCTGCGTATCTGCAGGCCAGTCAGGCGTGTCCTCCACCAAAAGCTCCTACAATGGGCACTTGAGCACCACTGAGCAATGGAAGAAGGTGGCCTGGTCTGATAGACCATGTTTTACATCATGTGGACTGCCAGGTGTGTGTGTATATGTGTGCGTGTGTGTGTGTGTGTGTGTGTGTGTGTGTGTGTGTGTGTGTGTGTGTGTGTGTTGCTTGGGGAAGAAAGACGCCCCACCTACCCAAACACTGTTACAGAACGAGTTACACTGAGTTACACTACAGTGTTCCCTGATATTATACAGCAGGATAATGCACACACTGTTTAGGACCAGTTTGAGGAACATGCCAAAGAGTTTGAGGTGTCGACTCCATCTCGAGATTCCCCAGATCTCAAGCGTCAAATCAAGTGTCTGTGGGATGTGCTGGGGAAACACGTCTGATCCATGGAGGCTCCACCTCACACACTTACAGGAACTTTAAGGATCTGCTGCTGACGGCTGGGTGCCAGATACCACACACACACACCTTCAGATACCACACACACCTTCAGATACCACACACACCTTCAGATACCACATACACACCTTCAGATACCACACACACCTTCAGATACCACATACACACCTTCAGATACCACGCACACACCTTGAGATACCACACACCTTCAGATACCACACACACACCTTCAGATACCACACACACACACCTTCAGATATCACACACACACACACCTTCAGATACCACACACACACCTTCAGATACCACACACACACACCTTCAGATACCACACACACACCTTCAGATACCACACACCTTCAGATACCACACACACACCTTCAGATACCACACGCCTTCAGATACCACACACACACACACACACAGCTTCAGAGGGCGAGTGGAGTCCAGGCCTCGATGGTTCAGAGAGTTTTGGTGCCATAAGGGGAACGACATAATATTAGGTAGATGATTTTATGCTCCATTCCCAGTTGGTTGCACATTTTTCTTCTCCTTGCTCACTGTTGTCCGTTTCTGCATTTTGCAGATTTTCATAAGTTAATAACAGAACCTCGAGATGACGCCTACTCAGTAAGTTAAACATAAATAATGTATCTCCAACATTTTCCTTTCCACGATATTAAATACCATAAATTTGAAGGGGGCGAGTCTTGTCGCAAGCATCTGGTCGCTATCTCTGAGCTGTAGTCACTGGAAATTGATGTTAAGGAGAAGGAGGAGATCTTTAGAGGGTCAGCTTTAGAGTACACGGGCCGCGTTAAATTTTACGGAATTATGTAAGTGTTATTAAAAATGCCATTTGGAGGCTCGGTGCATTCACACGTGTGGATTTAGAGTCTAACCTTTCATTAAGACACCTTATTGAAGAGCTCATTTCTCATAATGAACCTGAAACGGAACATATCGTTACACAATGATTTTATTTTAAAGCAATCAATTGAATTGAAATGAATTTGGTTACTGACCATTCTGGGTGTCTAATGAGAACCTAATTAATTTGCCGTAAGGACAGAGCCATCTTTACAGCTCGTTATTAGAATTCCTTTTTTGCCCTTTTCCTAATTTATTATTTTTTTTGCTCATTTTTTGCAGTTCCAGGATTGAAGGCTGTACAAAGCTGTTTAAAATGTCAGCTATTCAGGGGCATGCAGTCAGGACGGCAGAAAGAGGAGACGAGCTCTTCCTCTATCAATCATGCTCTCCCCTCAGCACATGCCCAACATCCCGCCGATCCGGCCGCGCTGCCGCTCGGGCCTCTATTGAATTGAATGGTCCACAGATTACTCCATTATTTCTCTATAGCAGCACTGCACAGTAGACTAAAGGCCCATTATCTGAGTGACTGAGACCATCGGAACTTATTACATGTGTGACCTTTAAAAGCCTTTTCGCCGTGATGGATCTCAGGTGAGAATTTACTGGAATCAATTTTTTATCTCATGGCACAAGGGAGGCCGCAAAAATGAAACGAGCCGGCGAATGGCCCTGGTCCTGAGTGGAACATTCACTTAGAAGAGGAATCCAGCATGCCAGCTGGACAGGGACAGGATTTATAAAATGCCTCGAATGCCTCTATGCCTCTTCTCAGAAACAAATTAAAGAGACTTTGAGCTGGAGAAGTTTCCTGAGCATTTTAATCAGGCTCGAAATACAAAGACGCCACGGCGTGGTCCCTAAAGGTTCACATCAAAAGGTGCGTCTCACCTTTAACCGGTTAAAGCGCAGATGGCAGCCTGCCTCGATTAATGAATCTTATATGAAGCATGTTGTACCTGCGAGTGGAAAGTGTGTCAATTCTACAGAGATCTCATTTGGATTTCAGACTCCCTTCGTCTCAGCATCTGAAAGTTTAATAGAGAAAACAACAGCACTTCTCCTCTGTGCTGTAAGGACCGGGTACGACCACGGCTTCGAGCTCTCGCTGCTCTAGCTGTCACTGACGCGTTGTGGTGACTCATAGTGGCGGGTTTACACTGTACCGGTTTTTATTCATTTCAGCTTTTCTCGAAAACTACTTTTGACCAAAGTTGAAAGTTTTGTCAGTGTATGAATACAGCTACAGCGCCGATCTTAAACCAACCAATAGGAAGACGGCAGAATCCCGGGACAGCTACAGTATGGATATGATGGGCGTGGTGGAGTAACGTAATGCATGTAATGTAACACATGCATATTTGCAAACTTCCTGGTCATTTCCACTTATTTCCATTTAAATTCATCTTTATATTTTCTCCTCTCATTGTACAAATAAGTTTTTATATTTCTTATATATTTTTTGATGTTTTTTATATTTTGATCTATTTATTTCTTGTTGACTGTTTTAACATTTTAAGGTCACTTTTAAGCATTTCACTGCATATCGTACTGTGTATGACTGTGTATGTGACAAATAAAATTTTTATTTGAATTTGAATAAACAAAAAATCTAATGGTCATAAAGATCCTCTTCATTACGTCGGGCCCACGTGTTTTATTTATTCATTTATTTATTTTTATGAATCTGCTTTCTGCACGTTGGTGATGTGAGTGGCGTCGCAATACTGAGGCGTCGCTCAGCAGGAGCCCTAATGTTGGATGAATGTTGTAATGATGTTCATTGTGGAGACGTTGAGATAAATTTGCTTTTGTAAGTTAGAATGACGTTGACAAAAAATTAAGTTGCGATCACTTTGAATGAACGACCCAAAGACCTCAGGAATATTAGTCGTGTGCAGCTTAGCTCCCAGATTACTCTGCTGTAAAATAGTGTTTGTGGAGCTCATTATGTTTGTGCATTAACTAGCATCAACGGCACGCCCCCTAGTGGTCCAGTGATAATCACACAGCACTCTCACTCCAATGACCGGAGTTCGAGTCCCACTCTGGCCATCGGTTTGGTTGTACTTTGCATATCTATTTTTCAAAGTTGGCTCATGTTATGGATTTATAGACGTGAGGTTGGTGCCACTGATAAGTTAGCTGTAATATATTTTGTGTAAGTTTTGTTAATAACTGTGATAAGCTGTGCAGGTTGAAATTTGCAGGTTAGTGAAGAGTGAGATTAACGACTTAAACTCAGAGTTTTTTTTTTTAACTGCGGTGAACTGGGTTTTGGGCGTGGAATCCCTCAGCGTGCGAGAGTCGGTCTGTAACTATTGACACCTATTGACTAGAGACGGCGGGAAACTCCATTCAGTTACGCATCAGGATTCCTTTGTGTGGCAATTCACGTATCACCACAATGACTTCAAAATGTATTTGTTTAAATTTAAATATGTTTTAGGCTGCAATGTGCTGCAGTTCCAGCAACCTGGTCATGATACTTACAAAATCACAATACAAATCAAATCTGCAATATCGTATTGTATCGGATGGTGTCTAGTCCCGACTGAGATGTCAAAAGCAGAATGCAGGGCTTTTGGAATGACGGAGTGACGGAGTGACGGAGCACGCTGTGGAAGCCTAGGGAAGCTGCGGTTAGATGATTGTTGTGTCCGAGCTCTGCACTCTGAATAACAAACACACAATTATACGTTATGTGTGTTATCGGTCAGGACACGAGAGGGCGGAGCTACGCAGCAGGTTCAGGGTCAGAGTTCGGGCTGTGAGTGAGCGTAATGTCTGACCCCGGATCGGGATGAGGTGTGGCTTTGACGTCACAGACGTGATTTTCCTGAGAGTGTATTTCGGGGTAAGAGGGTGTAATGTCTCGCAGGAGGCCTTGGTTTCAGAGCGGAGCTCACGTTGCTCTCAGGATTCTATCAGTAGTTAGAGAGCGAGAGAGGACCGCATCAGGCTGGAGAGAAACTCAATCAACAGTAATATATACACTGCACCCCGAATCCACTCTCTGTAGCCAACAAGGTGATTTTCTCTCTCTCTCTCTCTCTCTCTCTTTGTGCTTTCTTTATGAGAAAGAGAAAATTGCACATCTAATGAAATCCAATTTTATATTTCATTCGGAGGAGCACAATAAACAACAAAAAAAACAAGCAGTAAATAAGCTTTTCAAAAAGCTGATTACTAAAGCAATTTATTGCGGAGTACAGGGCCGTGGCAAAGCGTGGCATGGGGCTGGAGATCATACGGAGGTGCTGAGGGGGGCGTTCTAAATCTTTTCTCTCTTTTTCTCTCTCCCTAGGCTTTTTGGCTGCTGTATCATTATTGCTCTGTGTGTGAGTGTGTGTGTGTGTGTGTGTGTGTGTGTTGGAGGAAAATACAGGCTTTTGTGAAGAGCCAATCTGATCAACTTATTTTAACATAATTCTGCCATCTACAGCTCGGGAAGGATAAAAGCGAGGTTTGTGATTGAGGTCATCCGCGCATCCATTAGGCCGCTTTATGAGGTGAGATTCAAGGCTCCTCCATTACCGCGGCCTCGCCTCATTGTCCTGATCTCAGGCCTCTCCATCCCAAGGCCGACTCAAATAATGACATTTTCCAGCCACAATGGAATCGATGTTTTCGCAGTTTTCTCTATGAAATGATGCTGAAAAACACACACACGTCGCAGTGTGTGAATAAATAAACCTCACCTTCGTCTCCGTCCTCCCAACTCCCATTATTATTATTATTATTATTATTATGGCTATTATTCTATTATTCTGGCCTGAAAAAGATACATTTATTGCATTGTTTGCGTAATGGGTGCACGGACTCGGCCCTGCCTTTCATGAGCTTCTCATTATTAGATTTTTTTTCCTTTTGATTGAAAATTGCCCTGGTTGTCCGTGCGAGTGGGCGACATGTCGAGCGCGTTTCCCCCCCCCTGCTCGTTTAGAACTCTGTGATGATGGCGGGGTGGTTTTCCTCGTAGAAAAACCCATTTTTGTTTGTCATCAGCATTCTAAATAGCGCCCACCGAGCTTGAAAGGCAGGCAGATTGGAAAATGAGGAGGAGGGGAGGCTGCATAATGTTAGTGGAAATAAATTGCACCGGCGAGCGCCATAGGAAAAGTGCAGCGTGCAGATTATTCACAGTTATATAATGCGCAGGGAGAGAAGCAGGCGCTTCTCATTTTGGCCACTTATCCCTCATTGTGGAGAGACTGCATATTTCATCGCTGGTGCAGCGGCTTAGAGGATAGATTTCAAAGCAGCAAATAAAAAATTGGCTAAACTTCTAAAATTAGCACTTCAAAGTCAAACATGATTTTCAGCGAGGAAAGGAGGTGTGTGACTATGAAAGAGTAACTGTGTGTGTGTGTGTGTGTGTGTGTGTGGTGGGGGCTAATGCACATAACCACCCTGTGCAGACCTTAAAACCAATTTCTAGGCAAATTGGTTTAATTTAAGAATGAGCTGACAGAACGAGCGGCGCGCCGTCACACACACTTTATGCTTCCGCAGGCAGATTTCTTTCCTCGGCTCTCCGGCAGCGCTGCCTTTCAGGACGTCTGGAACACCAACCATTTATTTCCTCAGAATAACCTTCTTTAAATCAACTAGAATTAATATTCATTTGAATGCAAATGAGCTGAACATTAGTGACGGTCAGCTCCATAATTATTTACACCCTTGGTCAAGACAGAAAAAATCTTTGTGTTTAATTAATTTAATCTCAGAATAAACTGGAGCAAATTTATTCTAATAAAATACAAAACACTTCTCATTACATAAAATTATAACTAACTAATGGAAATCCTGCGTTCTGATTGGTCAGGAGGCGTTGATTAATTCTCTGTATTGCAACTCTGTATTGTAACCAATAACAATTTTGGTTAACATTAATGGCACTCTGTCTGTGTGTGTGTGTGTGTGTGTGTGTGTGTGTGTTAGAGACTGAAGTCTTTTCCTCATTAGTGAAGCCGTCTCTCGTCCTGCACGCCGCCTGATCGTCTCTCAGTAAATCAGTCCAGGAGACGTAATTAAATCGTGCTCTTATGTGCGTAATTGCTGTCTCACTAATCCTTTATTTGCACACCTGCCTGTGAGTCGGAATTTTTAATGAATTTCTAATTAATGCACATTGTGCGCTTGATTTATTTGTTAGCACTCGATGTGGCTCGTCCACTTCCTGCTGGAGAAACGCCGCTCGCTGAATGTCACGTCTCGCCCACAGTGCTGCCGCTGCACCCCCTGTAATTTTAGGAAGGAAATTAGACTGTGTGTGTGTGTGTGTGTGTGTGTGTGTGTAAAACCTGTGCCGAACAGTAAAAGGTCAACATGCGTCTGTGCTTGTAAGATTCAGGTTTAAAAGTTTTCGGCGATTTGCTCGGCACTTCGTAAGGTTGGCTTAATTACACAATTACAGGTCAAAGGTCAACTTCAGTTTGTTTGTGGTGTTCGGACTGACACCACCAAGCGAAACAAGTTTACTTTTTTTTTTTTTGGTATTGTGTTTAAGATTAATTGAAGACGTGGCACCGCAGGTCTCGAGAATGTTATCGAGGACGGTAGAAGAAGAAAAGGGAGCCGCTTTCAGTTTGGTGTTTAAAGCCGTCGGTGTCAAGAGGAATCATAAATTAAGGTTAAGTGAGGTTTAATGTCTATTTATTTCACATTTTGCTTCATTTACTGTACATGTCTTTTATAAATGTTCTTATTGTTTTTATAGGTAAAAATATGATTGTGGTGTTGGAAATTGGTAATATTTTTGGGTGGTGATAATGGATTAGTGGGAATTGACAGGATGAGGGGGTGCCAATACTTAGTAGTACTTGTAGTTGTACACCTACAGAGTGACCTGTGTGTGTGTGTGTGTGCAGTAAAAGTGCAGCAGAAAAACACTGACTTTATTTCTCTTACTTCCTGTCTCTTTAACAGCAGCTTCCTGATGAAGAACAGAAAGAACATTCGCTCTTGAAGATTGTTTTTGCTTTTTATTTTTTTTATTATTATTATTTGATGTCGTCTTTAATTGTGAAGCAGCTCTGAAAGCTTTGCAAGAAGAAAGAAACTTGAGTGAATAGCATGAAAGCCTGCGTTTAGTTCGGAGTCATATTGTGTTCTTTAGCTGAATTATAGGACGTGTGTGAAGGTTCGCTGAAGCCCCCGACTGAACCGGTCTAATCTCTGAGGCTCGGGGACGAGACCCCCCACGCGGCTCTCCTGCGGCTCCTGGAGCAGATAAAACTGCCTCACCTCCGTCACTGTCCTTTCATTACACGTTTTAAATACACGAACGTTCTCTGTCTCTCACACACACACACACGGCTTCTATCAATAACGCTTTGTGCCAGAACACAATACTAAAACTACTAAAATTATTAATTGATCAGCAGTTTAAACGAACCCGAGCTGGGAGTCTAATCTGAGACGCGGCGAGCTCTGAGTCGAGGTGAGACTTCACCAAACACGTCTTTAGCTGCATCTCTCTGATCAGTGAGAGACACACACACACACACACACACGGCTCCGACCTGAGCCATGTATTACAGCTAGTTCATAAAGTTTTAGTTTAATTTAAAAATAGAAAACATACACGCGGCCATGAACCAGCATCTGCATGATAAACAAACAAACTAACAAACAAACACAGACCAGGTTGAACATTTAAGAATCGTGTTTTGTTCTTTAATTCACACGAGTAATAAAAGTGCATTACAATTTCATAAAATAAATGTTCCAGTTTATATATACAGAAAAAACAGACTGTACATCACCCTCCGTCTTACCATCCTGACCGTGAGGAACGAGGAACAAAAGCAAAAACATCACACAGACGTGAGGCGAGGCGGGAGGCGAGGCGGGAGGGCGCGGGAGGCGAGGCGGGGCGGCGCGGGAGCGACTGTACAGGAGACGCAACGGTCTGAAAGGAGAAACATTTACACCGGAGTCCTTGAGGACCAGCGACGGCTTCTGTTACTGTAAAAAGTAGTACTGTAGACAAGCAGACAGACGCTCCTTCCTGTGTGTGTGTGTGTGTGTGTGAGTGTGTGTGTGTGTGTGAGTGCATGTGTGTGTGTGAGTGCATGTGTGTGTGTGAGTGCGTGTGTGTGAGTGTGTGTGTGTGAGTGTGTGTGTGTTTAATGTTAATGAGACAGAGTTAAGGAGAGGGAGGAGGAAAGAGGAAAATGATGAAAAACTGAGA
>JAQMYL010000007.1:28012976-28027110 GCA_030014365.1 Clarias pachynema | reverse complement strand
CTGAGACTATGAGCTATACTACAGGAAATGAGAGCAGCACCTTCCCGAGTGGGATGGACACCGTCCCGCCCTAACAGAGATTTAAATATAAATTTAAAACTATAAATCCCACATTATTTTCGGAGCCCCACCTGGACATCCAGCGGACATTTCAGTAAAAGGATTTACGAGTTTCTGATTTCTGAAGGCTTTAGGAGGAAAAAACAATAAAATTTATTATGAATGTTTGTTCCAAAACTTGATTATTTATTTATTTATTTATTTACCCGCCTTGGATTTGCTGATATTTTAAATTTCTTACTTTTGTGTAAAATCTGCCATTTTAAATGTGCGGTAAAGAGCTCGCTCACTGCACATGAGGGTTTATAATAAATAGTAACACTTATTAAACAATTATTAATCATTTAATTAAAGAGATTTATTTATTTTTTATTTAAAATAAAATTGTATAAAGCAAATTAAAAGTTATTTTTTAGAAAAGAGTTAGGTAACTGGGTAAAGACCAAAGTGTAAAAAAAATAATAATAATTTTTGTGTGCTTGATTTGTAAAAAAAAATAAAAATACAGTTTGATATTTAGTGCTGAGATGAAAGTATTGGCACCCCAGGCTTCTCTTGGAACAATATCCATCACCAAAAAAAAAAAATGTCCGGACCAGAGCTTCAAACTATGAAGGCATTTTTTAAACATAAAAATATCTGCATGTGTAAAGAAGAGGATGTTGAGTATTAACTAATCTTCACTCCACAGCTTCCAGACAAACTCCTCTGATGTTAATAACGCACGCACACACACACACACACACACACACACACACACACACATGGACGTGTCCACACTGCAGATAGTTCTGGGTTAGTACAGTAGGCTTGCCTCAGTGATCAGCACAGTGTTTACAGAAGCTCATGGAGACTCGAGACCTCTGGACGGAGCTGGACTCGTCGCGCGTCATGTCCTTCTGGAGATCTGTGCTGCAGATCGATCACGTTCCCTGCGGGACTCTCGGTAACAGGCACTGATTGCTTTCTGCAGTCGAGGCTCTTAAGTGGGAGCTTCGTGATGGGCTTCTGGACAACACTTAACGATCAATCAGCTGAGAGGCAGGCCGATTTCCCCCACTGCATACAGAACCTGTCTTACACACACACACACACACACACACACACACACACACACACCATCTATCTGAGGATGTGGATGCAGTGAGAGGTGCTCGAGTGATGGAGGAGTCGAGCATCATGGTGTTATTCACACACAGTTGGAGATTCATGGTCATTATTTCTAATAAGATCTTTTCCAGAGGTGTTGAAGTTAATATTTTGTTTTGAATGATATATTTATGTACGTCTTTATTTATTTAATTTCGATAAAATGACCTTTAGATGTCCGGCTGAAAGCCATGCGCTTGTCCCTGAGATCGGCAGCTGTCCTCACGTCTTCCTGTCGCTTTACAAACAAAGCACTACAATCAGGATGAAAAGCTCTGAGCGCATTCCTGTCGTCTCCTCTCCTGTTACTAAACGAGTGATTTCATTTCAAACCTCTCATCATGCTGAGGAGTGAATAGCATGCTCATGAGCAAACACTGATTTAGTGACCGAGCTCAGAGTCTTCGGAGCTAATAATCCAGGCCAAGGACACTCAACTCAGCCGCTCGCTCTCTCTGCCTGAAGGTGGCGCTGCTCGCTCTGCCTGACCGACAGACCTGTAGTAGCTACTCTGCTCATTGATTAAGGATTTCACTGACTTAATGAAGCCACTTCCTTCCATCTGACAAGCGCACAATGTATGTTCTAATCTCTCAAACACATGTCTGGTCGTGACTCGCTTTAAATGAATTGATCTACTCATCTCCTCACAAATGGGAAAATGGCCGAGTATTGATATGACTCTTAGCTCAGTGATGGATGGAGAGTGGTGTTAAAACATGATCCATTGATGAAGCAGGTAGCGCAGCTCTGAGCCTCACGAGCACTCGACTTGGCGAAAGCCTTCCTCTCAATTTGTCCTGGACTGAGGTGGATGATCAGCATCGATTATGAAATAATGGAGGAACATTTTACTCTCCGATGATCGCTCTTGAATAACTTACACGCTTTAAGCCGTGTATGATTGTCTGCGATGTACGTACGCTCATGGAGGACTCACTGAACCGTCTGAGAGCTCTCACACCTAATATCCAAATGTTCCACAGCCGCTCCTGCACCACCCGCTCTGACCCGGCAGGACCGGTTCTGATGTCTCACCCGAGTTCAGGATCCCTGAGACTACAGAAGCTCTTAACCTGCAGCACACTTCTGTAATAAACCCTTACCACACACACACACACACACACACACACACACTGTAGTGTCTTTCAGAGCACACCTTGTTAGCAGTTTAGCGCACGGGGTTAGATGTAGCTGCGGTAACAGATTGGCTCCGCCTCCTGTATTAGAGGTTTGTACGAGTAGTGACAGCTCAAAGCTCTCCACGTCAACACTAAACACAAAACTCTGCGCGTTTCTGGACTCTGTGATGAAGTGACATAAACCTACTAAACAGTCCACAACCACCTTCAAATAATTTACAATTTTCTAGCCTGCGTCATCATTTTCACTCAATTTTTCCGCTGGCTAGTACACCATCTACCGCGCAACTCTAGGAAATGGCCCTGAACTCCAGGACACAGAGTGATATTAAAGCAGATTTCTGCTACACTCTGAGTGAAGAGACATGACTGGAGAGCATCAGTGCTAACACAGAAGTAGGTTTTCTCCTTCACCATTTCATTGGCTCATTAAAACCGAGACTTGGAGTCAGATGGAGACGCTAGCCTGCAGTCGGTCGCGGAGGACAGCTCGTGTGCCGACAGTGTTGGTGTTAGCGTTAATGTTAGCGTTGGTGTTAGCGTTGGTGTTGGTGTTGGTTCTCGCTGGTCAGAAGATGCCGGAGGTGTTTTCTGGTTGATGATATCTAAGCAAAACAGACTGAAGACATTTATGTGTTCAGGACGTCAGTATTGAGTAAACCGACTCTGGACATCTGGAACCCCTGCAAACATCTCCGTCTGGCTCCGTGTTCAGGAAGATCACTTCTTTTCCTCTTTTTGTTTCATTGAAATGGAAATGTTCTCTTTCTATTGGTTTGTCAGAAACGTTCGTCTTTTCTGCAGCCTGCGATAATGAGCAAGCTTTATTGGTCAAAGGCCATCATCATTTGAGCTCTTATTTTATAAACTCATTTCTGCAGACTGACACTCGTAGAGTAATAAATCACAGCCGTGTCCTCGCAGAGGACTGCACTGTAAATGTCAGAGCAGACAGGAAATCGTAATTAAAGAAAGGAAATTGCCTTAAAGAAGCACTCGATTTCAAAATGAGAAAAATTGTGTAAGCATTTGCAATTATGCACCAAGTTAAAGAGGGCTCTCTCTCTCTCTCTCTCTCTCTCTCTCTTTCATTCCTATACACACTAGCATAATAAAGATGTTCCCCGGTGTCGTCTATATACAAACTGGATGTATTAAAATCCTCAAGGTCTCAGGTCTACAGGAGAGAAAGTTATCCTTTTCTATTTTTTTTCAACAGACACAACACACACACACACACACTCAGACTTCTTCAGCTCATGAGAGCTGCTCTTGTGTAACGTGTGTGTTGTGATGTGTGTTACGCAAAAGAACTCAGATAATCACATTTAGTTACTTCATGCTCAGTTATTTCTTATTAAATGACACATTTGCAGTTTAATCACAAGCTTCTCGTGATCAGAAGACCGAACCTGGTGTGTGTGCTGCGCTTCTGGTCCAACGTAGTGTGAGCTCAGATTTAGGATCAGACCCAGGAGAACGTTCATCAGTAGTTCCACATCATCATCATCATCATCTTTTTTAAATGTTAATTCTGAACAGGTGCTACATGGTGGTCGTACAGATTTGAGGAGACCTCGGGTACGCTGTGAGTGTACAGTGAGAATCTCGTGGTTTTGTGGACGGTGAGAATGAGGCGCATTGAAGAAAGAGTTGGGGTGATTGAAGAGAGACCTGTGAGATCTCAGGAACTCTCCAGGAGTACGCCACTTTTCTCACCAAAATCTGAGACATCTTGTCAGACTCCTGTATGTATGAAAGGGGCATTAGGATTATTCTTATGGAGCTCCACTGGTGCGATCATGTGACATTTTCATGCAGACTGAGATACTTCAGGAAATGTTCCTGTGAAAACAGGGTTAAAAACAGCCTGGAAATCTCTCTTATAAATCATGTGACGCCGTTTCCCCCCAGTGTTGGGTTCTACACGCAGTGCTGGACCTGAGCACCAGGGTGTCCCTGCTCACTCCTCGGCCGAGTGCTCGGGGTGTCATGCGGTCCGTCTGCACACCAGCTGCAAGGAACAACAGAAATTCCAGCTGAGGAGATCAATTATAGATAGCTGGAAATGAATGGGGAGCGTAATTTAATAAAATATTGAGTCTTATATCATGTGCAAAAAAAATAAAAATGCAAACGAAAAATTAGATTGTGTGTTTGGACGAAGACAGATTTTAAAAGGCTTCAAAATGATATTTAATTAGAAAATTAAAAGAGAGAGAGAGAGAGAGAGAGAGAGAGAGAGACGACCGGCCTGGACAGATGTGTAATAAATGAGAGAGTGTTTAAAAGACTGCAGGGGAAACACAGGAAACACTGCACACTGATATTAAAAGGTTTTTAAGCCACAATAACTCTGACCTTCCGAGTGTGACTGTTACACTAACATGTGACAAACACCTGATATCGATGATTGGTCAGAAGGTGTTGATTAATTCTCTCAGTGTAGATTTATATTAATGTGCTTGCTTCGATGCGTTATCGTTTCCATAGCAACGGCTGACGTGCACAGCGCACGCTCCACTGATCCGCAGGCTCCTCTCAACAGATTGTTGTGAAGTTTAAAGAGTAAAATGTGTTTGTGCAGCATCAGTGGAAGGAGTCTCTAGTTCCAGCGGTGTGTAACAGTCAGGGGTAAAGCTGGAACCTCATCTGACGTCTTCATGACAAAGGAGTTTATACTTCTTTGATAAAGAGAGGCAGGTGAGGGAGCGAGTGTTTATAGCTGCTATAATGTAAGTGAGAAGAGGAACCCAGTTGCTTCATGAACGTTAAAAGGATACGATGGACGATGTCACTGTCCATGAAGTGAAACAGCTAATAAACACTCAGGAACATGTTGTTCTGGGAAAACCTTCACCTGCGGGGTGGTGACCGTACCTCCACCTGTACCTCCACCTGTACCTCCACCTCACCACCCCAAGGCCGGACCCAAGGTTCGGGACAGAAGCAGGTGACTGTGTGGAGATCCGGATGATGTCCGTGTCCCCGCGCGTCTGATCGATCCTGTGGGATTTATCCGTTCTCTGCCATTTCATCCCTTTAACACTACATTCAGGATATCAAAAGATTTCCTCTAAGATTCAGCCTCCTGGATTCCCGGAATCCTGTAACGCGATGCGACGGAAGCGAAGCTGCGGGAACAACAACAAGCTCGTGGCGGGAAACTGAGCGACACCACCAAGAGAAAAATCAATGGCTGAGCCAAAAAAATTCCACCAGAGAAGTCAGAACAAGTTGGTGTGATTAATTGGGGACTGGAGAGGGAGCGGCACCGGCTCTGATTTAAGCTCGGAATCGCGCCAGACTGCATTACTGAATGTGTTTTTTAATTGGTGCCAAAGAATTGTGTTGTGCATTTCGCTTCACGTACTCCATTTTATTCTGACGGCCTGCAGGAAGGGAGAGGAAATAAGTGTTAATGTAAAACGCGTGACTCTGCTAATGAGTCCTATTTAATATTCCGCAGTTATAAGCATTAAATTATCATAAAGATGTTGGCAATTCAGTCAGTTGAAACGCACTGAACTCTTCCTCTTTTTGGGTTGATGAAGGCTTGTGATTGCTTCCTGTCACCGCCGTCATCACGTTTAAAAGAGCGGCGCGTGTGCAGCGTGAATAGAAATCCGTTTTTAGAGATACGCAAGTTCCTGTGTGGCGGTGAATGGAGTCCGGCTCGTGCCAGCCGCCGTCGCGTGTCTGATTGGGATAATTCACAGCCGATTGAAATCGGAAGCCTGTTTGGATGCTGCGCGTGTTGTTCCAGCGGGCTTTGTTCAGACATCTGTCAATAAAATGCCTCGAGCGTCTGAGGGGCGACGAGTCCTCCTCCCTGCAAGTCGAAACCAGGTTCTCTGCCGTGTTTGTGTGTTATGATTTTTATGATTTTTATTTTCCTGTACGTGTGCGTTCGATTCATCATCTCCACTAAGCTCTGACCCAAACCGCTGTTCATCTTTGTAAAACTGTAATTGAATAAGTTACTGAACTAAAAAAAATCTTCTTATCCTTTTTCTTCTTTCCAAAGCAACCCGGAGTACAAAAGGCAAAAAAAAAATAAATCGGTTCTGTAACTACCTGAGAAAGCAACCCATCACCAGCTGTTAGAGCTGACTTGAAGGTTAAATATTAGGAAGGAATTCAATTTCTCTTGTCTATTCAGCTCAGCGGTGTGTTAGATTGCAGCTGGAGTGTGCTTAGCGAGTGTGGGGATATGAAGTGGGCTAATCAATCCCCTCCGCCTCATTCTCAAATTCCTCTCATATCAGGTCTCTGGCCCCTGGGCAGGCCTTCTGCCTTCCGAAAGCCAATTCCACACGAAATAAGAACTGTGACCTGCAGCTAGAGGGTGAAGTTGAGTTTTCCCTTCATGATTAATCTCTTCTTGGGTGGCTTTCAGGAAAAAAAGAGAGAGAGTGTGTATATGAGAGAGAGAGAGAGATGGAGGAGAAAAAGTACCAAAACATGTAAGTTGCTGCTTCGTGACAGGAAAGTTTTTTATATTTATTTCCCCTCCATTGAGCAGTGCGGCTGCTTATCTAGCCTGAATATGTTTTTTTTTCTTCATGTTAACACGGAACACGCCAGCAGTGGCCACGATTACAGCAGTGATTTCTACAATCGGCGCTTTAGCAGGTGCGATGATGGAATGCGACCTCATGCATTACAGGGGTGCAGTTAGTGATAAATATCTGCAGGAATGAGGTCTTACATTCAGACTGAATACAAGATGAGGTTTTCTTTATTACTAATGAAATGAACAACATCAGAGCAGGTCACGATAGCAGAGCCGTGACACAGCGTGGAACTTAAACACACAGCCGTGTTCAGGGCGAAACGTCAAAAACAAGGTGAAGGTACTAATGACACGGTGAGGCGAGGCGCAGTGACAGGAGCACGCTAGGCGTGAAGCAGTTCGTGAAGCACGCTGAGCACGAGGAGGGAGAGCGGGGACGTTAACATCGTTCAAGGTGTGAATCATCAGGCAGGCTGTGGTTTGTCCCTCGCTGTGAGGACGTTCTGTACGGGCAGCCTGGAGTTTGGCGTGAGGAGGCTGAGGATGGAACACGGTAATGGAACATGGTGATGGAAAACAATGATGGAACACGGTGATGGAACACGGTGATGGAACACGGTGATGGAACACGGTGATGCAACATGGTGATGGAACATGGTGATGGAACACGTTGATGGAACACGTTGATGGAACACGGTGATGGAACACGTTGATGGAACACGTTGATAGGAACACGGTTATGGAACACGGTGATGGAACACGGTGATGCAACACGTTGATGGAACACGGTGATAGGAACACGGTGATGGAACACGGTGATGGAACACGTTGATAGGAACACGGTGATGGAACACGGTGATGGAACACGGTGATAGGAACACGGTGATGCAACACGTTGATGGAACACGGTGATGCAACACGGTTATGGAACACGGTGATGGAACACGGTGATGGAACACGTTGATGGAACACGGTGATGGAACACGGTGATGGAAAACGGTGATGGAACACGGTGATGGAACACGTTGATGGAACACGTTGATGGAACACGGTGATGGAAAACGGTGATGGAACACGTTGATGGAACACGGTGATGGAACACGGTGATGGAACACGGTGATGGAACACCATGAAGATCACGCTATCCCAGAAGAAAACTTCGGTTCCTCTCAGGCGGTTCTTCCTCATGTCGTCTCAGAGACTTCTTCAGCACAGACAGATCTATATCCAGATTTCTGTCCAGCTGCGTTTGTTACTGTCTGTTGTTAAAATGGTAAAACTGAAGCTCAGGGTCATGTCCGTTACTTTACACTGAATTATTATTTCCGTGAACATTTTACCAGTGAGACCGAATTCTCCTGAAGTGACCCCGAGTGCTGCGAGTCTAAAGGCTTCATAATGTTGAATCATTAGTGTAGACTTTTACAGCTCATAACGACACCTTCTACAGAAACTGCGCTCGAGCACTCGTCCATCCAGACGGATCAGACCTCCTCCTGAGACACCGCAGTGTCAGAGTGAACGTTAAACCTCTAAATGCTCTTTACAGTCAGAATTGTACAATATTATCTCATGAAAGCACCTTAATGTACACATTCACCTTTTCATACACATTCACATTCTATACAAACTTAAATAATTCTTTTGATTGTGTAAAGCTGCTTTGCGACAATGACAATTGTTAAAAGCGCTACACAAATAAAATTGAATTGAATTGAATTAATGTAGAGTTTCTTTAGATTTACACTACTGTAACTCATAGTATTTAGTACAGATGTACACGTGTGTGTACAGTCGCTCACCTGGTTCTCTAGCTACAGTGGAACCTCGGATTACGAGCATAATTCGTTCCGGAAGCGGCTCGTATTCCAAAACACTCGTAAACCAAATCGAATTTTCCCATAAGAAATAATGGAAACTCAAATTATTCGTTCCACAGCCCCCCAAAAAAATACATAAAAATAATTAATACAAAATATAAAGTAAAAATAAACCAAATTAACCTGCACTTTACCTTTAAAAAGAAGGTAACTCACGCTCCTTCCGTTTGCGTGAGCTCACAGATGCCCCTGATTGGCTGTAGAGCCGTGACTGATGTGAGAGCAGTAAGAAGCTGAGGGAGCTTTTCCAACCAGGTCTCTCAAGGGCCCCGGCTACGGGAGGCTACATCATCACCTGGGAATTCAAACTAGCGAGCACTTGACCACTGTGGCACACGGGGGCCCTGGTGCTGCTATTTACACACGTTAATACTGGTGTTGATTTAGTTCCAGGTACAATTACATATTGTTGAATTATTCTCTCGCGCATCTGGAACATCATGCACGTTTGTCGATGGTCCTTAGCTCCAGCTCTAGCCAAACTGCAGGGACACTTTCCAGGATGAATCGTTTCACGTGGTACTGACTTCCCGTACCCATCCCATTCCCCCGATCTCACACCCAGATGCCTACATGTGGGGAACGTTAAAGGAGAGCGTGTTCCACTGTGAAGATCCGCCAAGAACTGTGCCCGCACTACGTCGGCAAATCGTCACCATTAGCAGGAGTCTGCGGCGACTTTTGATCCAGGGTTGAGAATCTGCGTGGGGTATGATATGATATGAACACTGTCTACAGCGAGGCCGTGCACACACACACGTCCAACACTTACCTTACGCTTACTGCAGTAAATCACTAACTCACAGATCACAACAAGGTGAGATTGTTCGTCTTTTCATTTCAGTACTGTATATTTTGCCTTTAGATCGGATTGGATTAGATGTGATTTGTGTATTTGGAGGTAATAAGTAAAAGATATTTCCCTGCTGTTCCACCCTGAGCTCGTGTTTCTGTCGTATTCGTGTGGGTTTCCTCTGAACTCTCCAGTTTCCTCCCACCTCCCAAATACCTGACTGCAGGTGGATCGCTATCTCTAAAGTGTGTGTGTGTGTGTGTGTGTGTGTGTGTGTGTGTTCTGTACAGTATTCCCACCTCAAACCTGCCCTGAATAAAGTGTCTGTTTAGACCAAAATGTTCATGAAGGACTTTCCTGGTCCAGTCTCACAGTGATACAGCAGTGTGTGTCTCGCGTCCCTGTGGCGTGTCCGTGTATCGTTCGAACTTCTCACACTCACCTGAACTCAAACTCACCTGCATCCTGTTTAAAGTTAGTCGGGGTTTATGTCCTGCCTACTTCCTCTTCCTGTTTTGTCCTCACGCCTCTATTTGTCTGGATGTTTGACGTCTGCTGCTTTCTGATGATGATTTTGTCCAAAGATCTAGACTTCACACGTCCGTCCTCCTGCTCCTGCTGTGTTCCGCTGAATCTGGTCTGTACCGTGTGAATTAAAAACATGAACAGCGCTTAGATTCGCTGTGTTTGTGACAGACATGATAGTAAAGACAAAAAGAACGAAGAATGAAAACAATCACAAAACAGTCAGTCTGAAGTGATACGTTTCCTGTTTTAAAGAGAATTAACTGCATTAACTGACTTCCTGGAGATTTTGGGTCGTCTGCAGTTGAACATAAGAAGAAAATGAGACGAAGTCTGTGAATACTGTGGCTGGTTGAGGATTGTGTACCATGCTAAGCGGTGTGTTTAGAGACAGAGTGATGATGGACACTATGGTGTGTTAGCGTGAGCTGGAGTGAGCTTATGAAATAACCATGACATGTGGGGAAATAATTTACATGTTCTCAATTTTTTGACTTCCAGAGAGAAGGTCCTTCGGCTTATCAGTGCTTAAAAAGGCATCCGTTAAAGCCGCAGGCGAGCGACTCAGCCCGGGAGTTTAATGATTTTATGAATCACGAGCTTCTCATGGTGGCTCTTGTGATATGGGACGAGATACGCAGGAGAGCGAGAAAGCCGGACTCGTGGGTAGCTCATCAGCTTCAAGGCTTTCTCTGTCATTATCTTGGGAAAGCACGCACAGCCCGGTCATTACCGCTCCGCTGCCGTGTTGCTCTGAGCTCTTCATTATATCGTTTTGCTGTTTTATTTACGATTTAAGCAGCACCGCGTGTTTCTCTGAGACGCTACAGCGTGTCGTACCAGTGTCTAATAAACACAGCATTATACGTGAGTGTGTTTCTATCGCTCTCCTCTCTTTGTGTTTTGATCCCATGATGCTGTCCATCTCCTGTTAAAGCGTCCTGCGTGTTGCGTAGAGCTGCTATGGATATACAGACACAGAAAAACAACAAACCCCTGAGTTCATCTCCACCCGCGAGTGGCTTAAAAGCAGGCTGCGTTTTGGTGAGACGCCACGTTAACGACACGTTGGTGGGAACGTGGCGGTGACAGGGACGCGAGGCGACGCGAGGCGGCGTTAGAGGAATGAAACCCTCTCCAGCGTGGTTCTCAGGCTTTACTGCGACCGGCCGATATTCTAATCTTATTTAACAGTCTGTGCCTGACGTTCAATTCATTGCAGGGCCTCTCAGATTGGAGACTTTCCAAACAATCCTGAGTTCACCCAAGCTTGGAATTGGTTTTCTGTGGAACATCTCCCTCCTCCCTTTGGGCACTTTACCAATTTGACCAAATTTGTTCCATCACTGGCTGTAAGCACCAGGAGTGTTTTTCGGCTCTTCTCTGTGCGCTCGCTGGTGAAATTTGCAAACCCTAGAACATTAACTACTCTGTTAGAAACAGGAGCCAAAGCCATCTGGGGGTCAGAGCCTCGATTCTGTTTCTCAGCGACGCTGTAAAGAGGCGTAGAACCTGCAGACAATAATAATAATAATACAAAGAAGAAGAATCAGCTCATGACGTAAGCACAATATTGGTGAAGAAAATAAAAATAGACAATAAATTTTTATGTTTTTAAGGTTTTAAGGTTTTAGTAGCATTCGGCTCGCTGTGTGAAACTCGTCCTCTCAGGGCGTTTTCTCATTATGGCCCTGTGAGCGTTTCTGAAAACACTTGACCCCAAAATCTGGTTTATTTTGATCAGTGTGAACACGATCGTTCCATGCTCAGGAACCGTGCCTGAGTCCGTTAGGAGAGGTGGTCTCAAGAACGATACAGAGTACTCAGGCATGGTTAGGATCAGATAAGGAAGCCAGTCGTACCTGAGATAGATCGCTGTTTAGACATGACGTCATCAGTGCTGTCTGTCTCCTCCGAAATCTCCGTGTGTCTGCAGGACGCTCCGATCTCATCCTCTGACCTACACAGCCTGAGCTGATACAGTAGGAAGACACATGCTATCGTTACTCTTCATATACTTCATCAATAATATTAGGCATGGCGCGTTAACTTCCTTGGTCTTTTCCTCTCTTGGGTTTAACAGCGGCTCATAAACCAAGTAGGTATATACTGCCACCTGCTGTACCGGAGAGTGTAAATATCTAATGTAACCCAAGAACGGAGAACAAAGACCATGTGAACACTCACGAGTGGGAGCGGGGTGGGGGGGGGGGGGTGTTGTTATTGTTCCTGGGCGCGGTACAGATGAGTCCAATGTGAGAATGTCCTGAGGTGTCTTTGATGTCACGTCCCACTAATCCCACACATCATTTCTTTACTGTAACACAATAACCACGTAGCTGACGTACGGTTCCTCTAGTTGTTTGGTGTTCAGGTTTCTGTCCTACAAACAAAGTAAAAAAAAGTCATCATCCGTTTCCACACCACTGATCCCAATAAACAGCCGCGACCCAAACTCCTTACTTCCTCCCTAACTTTATCTCTAAACCAGTTGAGCCAGTTGTGACTAAGTGTTTTCTAACCCATTATAATGAGGTATTTATTTAAAAGAATAAAAGGAAATAAAGGGCAGTACTGCATGATGTAGAGTTTAATGTGGAAACATGAAAATCCCTTTGGCTTTGTTAAAGAAGAAGAAGATCGATGATCATGATAACTTGTTTTGTTAAGTGTATTATTAATTTAATAGTGAAGCAGAGAGTATTTGTTAAGGGTGTAATCACTGATTAATCTTTCTCTGTTTGAATGAAACAGAAAGCAGAAGGAAAGTGAGAGGTATAAACAGTGTGATTGTCTATAAATAATGGCACTCATTAAGTCTTGGATTTATCTCTGTAATAAACACCAGGTCACTGCACTGAAACTGAGCCTGAATTTATTCTGATAAAAAATTAATAACGGTTAAAATGCAGCACGATGAAACAGTAAAGCTCGGTCCTGCGCGGTTCTGCCCGTCCGCCGCGTCGCCAGGTTCCTCCTCTAACCCTCACCATCGCAGTCTGGTGTCTGTGTGACGCATTAACGGGACACAAAGGGCTCCTAAACGCTGATATACTGTAACTGTGTGTAATAATTAGGGTTATAAAAGCCTCACTAAACGCCCCGTTGGAATCGGGAATATTGGCTGGTCCAGTGAAACGCACACCCACTGCTTTCTTTAATTTAAGGCCTGAGTGTTGGAGGAAATATAACTCAGGTCTCGCAATCACATCACAGGTTTGTGTGGAGATAAAGGCAGGAACGCTTCATAAACCTTTACTTTGAGTTTAGATGATAAGTGTGTGTGAATCAGACAGAATGTGTGTGTGTGTGTGTGTGTGTGTGTGAGTGAACTCCACAGCGGATTTTTCACGGCATGGATCATGGCTTCAGGCGGCAAAAGCAATTAAGAGAAACTTAAAATAATTTGAACTAATTCTTTTCTGATTATCTGCAGAAAATAAAGCGTTCTGTCGTTCTGTGTTGGTTCTGAGAGGAGAAGAACTCGTGTATCTGCTCAGGAGAACCAGCTGGGTTGAGAACGCTCTTCTCTCTCCTTTTTAATGCTTTGTTCATATTCTGCTCCTCTCAGCTGATCACTTTTAGTTTTAACCTTCAGAGTCTAAATTCATTAACCACAGTGTCATCAGGCATTAAGTCCTCAGCACGACGCCGCAGACGCTTACACAAAGATCAAAACACGTCCACCGGTGTAAAACCCTCTCAGAGCTTTACACATACAGTACAGTACATGAGCACCGCAAATAAATGACATCATAGTGAGTGATGGGTCTAGTTTATTATATCTGTATAATATTAGATTCAAATACACCAAATATAAGATTATTAAACCTATTTATAGACAAACATTATTATTTTTACAGCATATTTTTTGTTCTTGTTGTATAGAAATGAATGCTTTTAGCTATGATTACACACACAAACACACACATACACACACACACACACACTCTGAGTTCTGGAATATGTCGCGTCCCATCAGGGAATTAACTCTCCATAGATGTGATAAACTGGTGATTCAGTACATTCAGGTGGTCAGCTGACTTCATTTTATTGCCCCATAACGTTA
>JAQMYL010000007.1:27916087-27929377 GCA_030014365.1 Clarias pachynema | reverse complement strand
AACCACGCTCGCACACGGGTAAAACCACGCTCACACGGGTAAAACCACGCTCACACGGGTAAAACCACGCTCGCACACGGGTAAAACCACGCTCACACGGGTAAAACCACGCTCACACGGGTAAAACCACGCTCGCACATGGGTAAAACCACGCTCGCACACGGGTAAAACCACGCTCGCACGGGTGAATTGGGGCCCAATTATCAAACTAAAGTAAATACAAAACTTCCAAAAACATTCAGTGTGATTATTTTATTATAATATTTTTATAAATTCTTTAAATATTATTTTATTCCTTTTTTTATTCGTTTATTATTCAGAAGCATCAGTCACATTATTACCAAAAATTGCTCTAACCTTGGAGCTTATTAAACAACGCAGGTTAAAAGTGAGAACAAACTTATAATATAATATATAAATAATATAAAATATAATATAATAAATGTTTTAAAGGGTTTTATTCCTCTATTGCAAACATACTTGGTAATAAAGCTCTGTCTGATTGTGATTCTAAAGCGTTCACAGGATTATCACAAGATAATCAACACACACACACAATGTTGTGTACTGTATATAAATCACACTGTAGCAGTAATGAAGTATAATCACGCTGGGTCTCACCTCACCACACGTCCCTGCGCTGAACTAAAACCTCCAGAGATCCAGCCAATAACTCAGAGTTCACCAAAGGACACAATCAAATGCCAGTGTCTCCTCAGCGCTCTCAGATATATTGTACTCCGACCCACAATCCTTTTCCAATATGTTTAAGTCCAGAGTACAGACGAGAGGCAAAAGCTCATATATCACCATGCTTTGAAGTAATTCTCCGCACTGCCCACACACACACACACACACACACACACACACACACACACACACACACACGTTCATGAGTCAGTGATGTGAAGATTCTCCAACATTACATTAATGATATTATAGAACAGTATGTTACTAGGACAATAAGGACAATAAGAACAATAAGAACACATCTGCAGTGTCTAAGGCATGTATTGGCATGGCTAGCGGTAAATGCTAACAGGCATTGCTAGCTACAAAGGTTTATTTGGGAGAAAATTGTAGATATTAAATGAGAATTGTCCGGATATAATTCAGTTCCAAAGACAGAAATGCGTTCTCTCTCGTGTTCTTGAAAACAAAAGCAAAAACTGAACATTAAACCTTTAGATCTCTGAACACGCAGAATCACAGGATCTCATGTCCTGCCACATTATACAGAAACTCTCCATTTCACACAATTCCTCATTTTCCCCTGAGCGCGCTCCGGCCCACAGAGTCAATCGCCGTAATTGTCTTATTGATTCGCTTTAATTCACTCTGTCCTGTTATGATTATATTCTGATGTTGACTTTCCCAATGCCATGAATTCATTTTTATAATGTCAGTCTCGTTGAGTCGCGTGATCTATGGATCATCAATACCATCGATCCCTCGCAAAGTTCATCCATCCACTGATGAGAGGCAGAAACGTTTTACATTAAAAAAAAAGAAAATAATTGAGCAAAGGTGATGTGAACGTGAGTAAAAACCTCAGGTCCCGAGATGAAGCGTCCTGTCCTGCAGGAGACGGAGCCCACGGGGAGACTAACAGGCTGAAACATTACTCTGACAGCACGAGTCTAGTTTGTTTCACAGAGCCTTAACCCAGAACCGAGTCATAACCGAGTCAGAGTCAGAACATCAAGCATACAGTCATGACGATCGCAACAAAACACCACCTCGCTTCCGAGTTTCAATGTACAGCAGACTGCAAGTGCAGGACACCTACATATAAAGACTAAGAAAAGAGTTAACTGTAAATAAAGAGTGGACTTCAAAGGACTAAAGGACCTAAACAACTTTGGAGAAAAAAGTAAAATATGAAACAGTCAATTAAAAAATTAATCAACTAAGTCTCAACTTAGAAAAAAGGGTCAACTTTCAGCAAGAGGGTGAATATTGAAAAAGAGACAAATGTTAAAAGAATCAACTTAGGAAGAGTCAGGTTTCAAAAAAAGTAAGCTTTAAATAAAGAGGCAAATTTAAGAAAAGAGTCGATTATAAATAAGTCGTGTTACATTAAATTAAGAATAATTTGCTCACTCTGCTAATTAGCTTGTCCTCACTCAGTAGTGCTGTAGCTTTGTACTAATTTCACTTCTAAACTATAAACTTGTTGATGTATCGTGATTTCTTAATATCTTTCCTGACATAAAGTTGTTCACGTACAGATCAGAGGAAATTGTTCCGTGTGTGTTTGCGCTCACTACCGAGAGCACTCCTCTCCTCCGTCTGTACCGCGACTGGCCACTTTACACTCGTCTGAGTCCAGGAGGAAAGCGGGCGAGGCCGTGTTAGGAACAGCAGTGAAACGGGGAAGGAGTGAGGGATCCGCACTGCTCTGATCGCCTCTCCAGCTAATTGAGCTGGTTTGAGAATGAGAAGTCAGGTAAGGATGTTGTGTAAATAAACACTGGAGCGGAGGACTGGACGGTGGCGGTGTGCTGTGGCGGAGCGCGGCCCTGCGAGAGCCGGTGGATATCCAGTCTAAATCCAACCCAGGGGAGCTGTAGGAAAGCTAATAATGTGTTATTGCAGCTCAGGTCTTTCCTGTCGTCTCTCCATCAGCCAGACTCTGTCACCCCACGCAGGGCCGGCGAGCCACAATGGCCAATAATGTGGAGAGAGAGACAGAGAGAGAGACAGAAATAAAGAAAGAGAGAGAGACAGAGAGAGAGTAGATTTGTGCTCCATATAAACGGCCTCAGTTTCAGCAAGAATGAAGAAAATGAACAAGCGACTCGTCTTTCCAGAAATGATTACAGGACAAACCAGACAGCGAGCGCTAGGAGCTCACACCCCGAGTTCTTCACATCACCGTGACCTTCACATGATGGTTTAGTCTCAGCTGAAGCAGCAGGAGTTTCTTCTCAAAAATATATAATTACAATCAAGCGTCTCTCAGAGAAATAAACTTTTTCATACATTTACATCACCGTTCTGTCATAAGGGTTTGCTGCAGATCAACACGTCAAACCCGAACGCTCTGCACCGACAAGATGTGAAGCGATGTGTTTTCAGTTTCATGTGGAACGTTTTAGCTGTAAACGTATTAAACCCCTGAACATCACACGTCCTGTTACGAGACCTCGTTACTCCCTGACCCGAGAGCCAGAGTGTGTTTGCAGAGAAGAAGAGGAGAAGATTTCAGAGTTCGGCGACTCCAACACATCGAGCTGCGTAATGCTCATGTTATAACTCGTGTTCTTGTGGCCGAGCTCTGCTGAAGATGTTCAGCTGCATGTGAATGTGTTTCTGTGAGACTGACGTGGATGGAATGGAGTGGAATGGAGTGATACGCTACACTGCAGCACGTAAGACTTTATGAGAGTTAGATTATAAAACTTTGTGAGCGAACATCAAGAAGATCTGATTCTAAACAGCAGAAAAACCGAAGCGTTTCCCTCATGTGGTTTGTTTAAGTCTGTCTGATCGTTAATAGTCAGGTTTATGTTCAGACTGGTCTGATCTCTAAAGGACTGAGGCTGCAGTGTTAAAGACTCCACCTGCTTTATCTCTTTTTACATTTTATTTGCTCACGGTTGTTGTTAGTTTAAGGAAAGAGCCGAGAACGAGCTGCTCCGGGACACGTGGCAAAGTTCCTTAAATAAAACCTCATTACAGTTATAATGACACTTTATTCACTTAAATTGATTTAAAGAGGAAAAAATCATAACGCTCTGAATTTAAACAAAGTACATTAATTTCTTTTGTTTTGGAAGAAAGTTTCATAAAATAGCCTTCAATGAAAAATATCCTTTATTCTTCAATCTAATTACTGTAGAAGTAAAACTTTCCTGCTTTAAAAACAGATAATGATTATTTTTAGTGTATTTTTATGTGATTAAATGATTCTCCAGAGCTTTAACGAGACATAAAGGACAGAACTTTGGACTTCACATTGAGAAGGATCTAGAAGCATACAATAAGTTTTTTTTTGTTTTTTTTTTAAAGAATGATTAAATAATTTGGCTAATTTTCAGTATTTCAATTCAATTCAATTGTATTTGTTTAGCGCTTTTAACAGTTGACATTGTTTCACATTGTTTGACAGCTTTACACAATCAAAATAATTATTTAAGTAAACACGAAAAGTTTAAACACTGCAAAAAGTTAAAATATCTTGAATGCATTTTAATGTAATGACATTTCCTTAATATAAAGATAAAACCAACCAAATATAAGATTACTAAATCATATATCTAAACTAATTTTACTGTTTTAGGCCTAAACTGTAAATATAATGGTTCAGGGATGAAATATACTATATAAAGTGAGCCAGAGAGAAGAGGACAGATTCCACATGAAGTCCGGTTCCTCTCAAGGTTCCTTGTTCCTAAACACCTCATGTTCATCAGCAACATAAATCTACATGCAGGTTTCTGTAAAGCTGAGACCGTGTGTGAGGTTAAATCTGGATTTAAGAGTGTGTGAACGTAAGTGTTTGTGTTAACAGTGGTTGCTGCTTTGCCTCTGCACAGGGTTTGATTAAAAGTTCAAGTCACAGAGGAGATCATGAGTGTGTTAAGGAGCACATCTCCAGGTATCAGAGTCGATCTGTCTGTCTTCTGTCAGCAGGTGTGTGGGATGTGGGCTCTCCTGTAAAAAATGGCTCCGTGTGTAATTGAAACTGAATCGACCAATCCAGAATCCCCCACGTGGTGACAGCGAGGAGTGTGTGAGAGTCTCTGATGAGACGAGGACACGCTTCTGTACACCCGTGTTAACATCTGCAGGGGTTGTGAGAACCTGTGTGCAGCCATTTATCAGCTTCTACCTCATCATCAGCCAGGCTTCTTCTCTTCCCCCTTCTGTGCATCATGTTGTCTACTGAAGTTTCTTCTGGTGGGTCTCCAGATGTCTGGAGGTGGGGATGTGGAACTCGAGGCTAGTCTTGAGATGTTTTCTGTGTGGACTTGTACATACACTGGGTCCTGCAGGCGGTTGTTAGTGTTGTGTTTCTTTTCAAATGCCCAAAAGAGGTTTTTCTGTCTTCTAGAAACCAGCTGAATTCTTGGTGCAACACAAAGATAACTACATTATAAAGGTCTGGCCTTTGGTGCAAAAAAAGACATCTTAGCAGGTAAAATATTCATGAATCTAGCCACACCTATCTATAATTTCTTTATATAAGTTTACAATGAACCAGATAGAAGATTATTACACTTATTTCATTGCAAACAAAAAGTGGCTTGTTCTACTGGGAGATAATTCTTTCACGAAATAAATTCCTAAAAAAAAAATAGCCAAATTGTCAACATTCTTTTGCTTACAGTTTTAGTTTACATCTGCAGGATGTAAGAGATTTGATTGAGAAGATGATAAGATCATTAACTCAGTCTCTCTCATTTGGTCTCGATCTTGACTTGGACTTGATCTCAGCTAAGATCTTATTGGATGACTCTCAGATCTCCACTGCCTTCCTGTAGCTGCTGTGTGTCAGATTTAAACACTGATGGTTGCCTCCAAGCCCAAAAACTGACCAGCAGCCTCTTACCTGAGAGCACTTATCACCACACACTGCTCCACTGCTCCCTCCGATCCTCTAGCACTGCTCCACTGCTCCCTCCATTTCTCATCTCAGAGTATAAGGAAGACCTGCATCGGGACTCTTCTGGCACGTACAGTCTACAAAACACGTCTAAACACCGACCTCTAAGGGCTTGCAGATAAATTATCTCCATTATTAGTAGTATTTTAGCTTATTACCTTGTGTTTTTTTTATACAACACAATCTTCCCCAGCAGGGTTTTTAAACAGATGAATTAGCGAGTCCTTCTGTAAATAGCTCTCGATAAGGTTGTCTGCCAAATGCTGTAAATATAAATATAAATATAGTTCTGATCTTGGACTTTGGACATCACACACATTAAACATAATTGCAGAAGACTGGCCAGTGCAAAAGCCAGTTTAAAACCACCCACCATTAGAATGGAGTGGGAGGAGAACCGAGTGCAGGGGCAGCAGAGGCGTTGGACATCGTGGCAAGGTGGCATGAGTCAGGTGATCAACTGGGCAGATATTTGAAAACTGCACACAGGCTCGACTCAGCTTTCTCATCGGGTAACCTGTGACGCCTTACCGCTGTCAGTGTCTCAGTATAGAGAAAGCCTGTGGGGTCTGCAGGACCATCAGCACTGGGGGCAAACAAAGAGCGTCCATCAGGGAACCAACCGAAGATCATCTTTCATAGGCAGCTCCAGCTTCAGCTGCTACAAAGAAGTCAACAACAACGAATCTCCTGACACCAGGGCTGGACTGGAAGATGGAGGTGGACCTGGGCAGAGAGCTCCACTTTCCTAGTAAAGGTGGCGGCTAGAGGCTTTGTGGGAGACACAACAACAACAACAACAACAACAACAACATGCTTGTTTAAGGACTTGAGGTTCCAGGAACCCAGTTTGCACCAGGCAACAAGGAAACTGTTGGAAGAGATGGAGAAAGCACACTTCTGACTCTAAGAAATGGGATGAGACGTCCCTGCCACCAGGAGATGTTCTGGGGTTAGGGGCGAGACATCTGTGAGCGGTGGTCCCCAAGGTGAAGACCCCGCAGCTAACCATGGAGGCACCGGTGCAGGTACGGCAGGAAGAAGAGCTACCTGTACAATTAAATAACGGTGCTTTCAGGACGCACTCAGCTCTACACTTCCCTCGGACACTTTGATGTGCAGAGCAAAATGTACGAACGTCCAAATGAGACATGAAGGGGAAAAAAGATCTGAAGATATGAAAGAAACAAATCACCTTTTTTGTCTCAGAAAATCTCCGACTTCAGAAAACTCAGACTGACTCGTATAAACTTCCGGGCCATACTTTAATTACTAGATAAGCAAAGTAATAATAAAGTAATAGAAAGTAATAACAAAATAATCCTTTTTTTTTCTCTAGTATTGGCTCACATTTCACACACACAGAGAAAATCTAACTAATCGCAGATGAGACTGAAGTCTTGTGACTAAGTACATAGTAGATTTTTGACTAAAAGACAAGAAGTATCACAAATCTATTCTGATATATAACTTAAAATGTTATGTACATGTGTTTTAGATTGACCCTAAGATAAAATCATTAATAAAGTTGAATATTATGTAAATATTATTATGTAAAACCTTTGCGTTAAAAGCCCTCTGTTCAAAGTGCAGCGCAGACGAAAACGAATAATGTTTCGTCAGAAAAAGACGGGAAGTATAACAAACCTACCCTCACTATGCTTGTTAACAGCTTGAGAATCGTTCTTTTTTTATTTGATTTACAAAGAAAGAAATAAAAGCAAGTATTTTTATAAACAACCATCCCACAGATATGATTTTGGAAACTGTCGAGCGGCGACTCGTCTCACGCTGACCCGGATACTCTCGCACACACCTCGCAATAAAAGGACTTTTTTATTCTGCATATTTTTTTTCCTCACATGACCCTTTAGACGCTCGGCAGAAATCAAACCAAACAAACAGGATTTGTGTTAAGAAACGCTCGTTATACAAAATCACTTCCGTGAGGCCGATTTCGTCTCGTCGCTGGTGCTCCGAAGAACTTGAGTCATATTGGATTAAATAGAGTAATTCTGAAGAGAAAGAGGCAGATTCAGGGGCAGAAGGGCAGGAATTGGGGGTATAAGTGCAAGGATGAGAGGAGAGGATGAGAGGAGCATTGCTGTGTGGATGGGGTTCTTACAGCGAGGCTCGATGGTCAGCATCCGCAAAATTGAAATATTTCTGGAGATTCAAGGTTGACCACATTTTTCATTCTTTCCTTCCCTCACACTCTCTCTCTCTCTCTCTCTCTCAGAATTATCAAAAGGTTTACTGTAGGAATCAAACGTTCTCCTCCGGGGGAATTCAGCCGTGCATCTTGGTTTCATCCTCAGCGCTCAAACAGAACGCTTCTGAGAGAGAAAACACTTTTAAAATGAAGTCTGTGTTCCTCTGCGCTGCTCACCAACGCCGCAGCTTTAACAGGCCTGTTGATCAGGCTGCTGCCGAGCCGTTACGCAGAGACCAATAACGCAAAAATGAATAAATTAAAAATGAAGTCTAGCAGAAAATTGCTTGGAAATCGCCACCTCCCCGTTAAAATACGTAGAGTAATGTGTTTAATGTCTGCAGACGTGGGAATAGATATCAGACCATCCAGGCAGAATGGAGAGCCTTATTTAAAAAAAAAAAATAAAAAAAAAAAAGGATTTACTCCAGTAAGTGTTTGCAAATTAATTTGATATTCAAATGAATTAATTGGTTTTAATTGCAAATATTTTAGGAGTGGTGCAGGGAGGAAGAGAGATCGATGAAGCGTCGAGAAAACTGATGAAGCTCGCTGAGAATGTGCCGTCTGTTCTGTACATGTACTTCAGGCTGGGTTTAGCTTTAATAAATAAACAAAAGAATCATAAATGGACAGTACGCACACACACACATACAAACACACACACACACACTCGCACACACACTGTGTAGAGGCCTTAAGTTTGGATGAAGTGGGTGAATGTTGTTGCTGTACGCTTTCTCGCCTCATTTATTATCCTTTATTGAAATATTGCGTAAATTTTTTAAAATCCAAACTGAACTGAAATAAACATCCGCCAGATTTACTAAAGTTCCAGATTTCCTTTGTTCTCTGATGGTTATGCTGGTAAACAGAAATCATCCGTGACTTACCAAGCGCGCTCGCTAACTGGATTTTCATATAAATCATATTTCTGGTGTAAACGCTCCTGAGAAAGATTTACAAATAAATGAGTTTGTGTGCAGTGTGATAAATGTTGAAATGTGGCCCAGTGTAAGGACACACACACACACACACACACACACACACACTAGCTGAAGGGGATCAGGGACATCAGCCGGGGCGATGAGCGAGTGCAGATAACGTCCCTGCGACGTGCAAGTGACATTGTGAGCACATTAGCTCATTACTACAATGTCATGGGCCGCATGGTGAGGATGCATTAAGAGGAGGAGGTGATGGAGGAGGTGATGGAGGAGGCGCACAGACCCCACTGCAGGTACCGGATCTCTGCGTACCAGTCGATTCATTAAAGACGTCTCGGTTAAGGTTACTGAGACGCAGGCGCTCGCCGCGGCTCGCCGTTCTCCTCTGCCTCTGTTTCTGATGACATCAGCGCTCAGGAGTCGCACCGCAGGCCGTACCTCCACCTCCAGGATCTGAAAGGAGCCACCAAGTTTTAATCCTGGCCTCCTCTCGCTCCCTCAGCGCCCATCTGTGTCAGTGCGTACAGCTGGAGAAGAGAAGAAAGGCGAGGACCCTGTTCCAACTGGCCGCCTTTCTAATTTCCTCTGCCTCGCAAACAAACGCCGCCTTTTTCAGCCGCTACGCTCCTCTCGCTCTGTGTGTGTGTGTGTGTGTGTGCGCACAGTGCTCACACTACTGGCACAGGAGACACTATGAAAAGCCTAAAACTTCTGGAAGCCGTAGCCGTACAGTATATGTTATAGAAGGAAGGAATCTGGTGTGTTTTATTGAAGGTCCGTCTCCTGTAATTCCAGCAGGACAGATGAATTTTGGGACGCCCCCACCCCCCTCCCGCCTCCTCCTCACGCTTTCACTCCTTTAATGAATCAGACGTCTGGCAGGGGAAAATGAAGACCATATGCTGAAACCCCATCCGGGCCCCTGACAGCGCATTAGGCACACTCGGGGTCATCTAAACAGACCTTATGCAAATGGATCTCTCTCTGAACACCGATCGAGGCGTTCCAAACCGAATCAATCTCGCTTATCTCCTCCAGTTCTGCCTGAAATTCTGGGCTGCACTCGGAGAGCGGTGTGTTCACCGTAAACAAGAAATGCTGAGCTCCTAGATGAGGAGTTATTGAGATGATTCATCATGTTCAGGTGAGACACACACACACACACACACACACACACATACTCTCATACATTGTAATTATTTAATGACGCAATCCATCAAACATGAGCAACAGACGCTAGTCTCTGCCATCTCTCTAATCTGTACTGAGTGAGGGTCTCTTTATAGCGCCACCCTGTGGTTCTGCCACAACAGAGTCGCACTTCATGAAGTTTATATTAGTATAAAGGGGAGGGGGGGGGGGGCACAAGGTGGGATACACCCAGGCTGGGATGCCACCCATCACTGATCACACACACACACACACACGCACGCACAGACTTTGTGGCAATTCAGAAACACCAATCAGCACATGTCTTTGGCCTGTGGGAGAAAACTGGAGTCCTCAGAGGAAACCCACCAAGCATGTGGAGAACATACAGACTCCGCCCACACAGAGGGCAAAGGCCAGATTCGAACCCCAACGCCCGAGGTTTGAGGAGACAGCGCTAACCGCTACAATATCTCCCTAAAGATTATTATAAAATTGTACATTTCACCCACACTGCTGAGTCCTGCGCTCTGATTGGTCAGAAGGTGTTGATTAATTCTCTCTAACAGCAGCTCAGACAGTAGTGCAGGTTTATAGCAATGCGCTCGTTCTGATTCAGTATCGTTTCCATAGAAACATTTAATTTACAGGGATGTTTACAGCGCAAGCTTTGTTAATGATAACAGATTAAAAAATAATGTGTAATCGTGTGTTTGTGAGAACTGATGTTCCACAACATTAAATGGATAAAAATAAACTCTTTGAAGCGTCTCTCTTTAATAATGAGAACAGTTATCATTAGTGCATTGGAGATGGCTGAGTATTAGAACCTGAGCATCTGACTGCTACAGATTAAATCAATCAAAAATCTAAAATAAATAGTTGTCTGCGGTGTGCGTAAGGCTGGAGACGGCCTCGTAAAACCGGTTCAAAACACAGAGAAAAGCGCACACGTCTGCATCTACTGTAGTGCGTGAAGGAATTACGAGTAAATAGTCAGTTTTATACAGTCTGTGTGTTTATTTTCTCTAAAACACACAGCGTTCCTGCAGCGCTACAGCTCGGTGCTTTGGATCGGTTCAGCCACTCGCATAGGAATCTACAAAACACACAGCGCGTCTGATTCAGAGTCGAGTCAGTCTCTGACCACCTCGCCCAGACGCTCTCGGACCCGAGTGTGACTGCTGTAAAACTACACCGAGGAGGAGGAGGAGGAGGAGAAGGCTGTGTGTTTCATATACAGTACACACACACACACACACACACACACCACTGGATGTAAATAGGATTCTAACCCGGCCTCAGTGAGTTCTGCTTGGTGAGTTTAATATCGTATCCATACTAAGGATTATTTCCTCTCCGTCCTGAAGCCTAGCGCTCGAGTGCTGCGTGTTTATAGCGGATCCCTGCTGCACGTCTAAACAAGATTACACTCCAATTCACTCTCATTCTCAGTCTTGTGCTTTTCCGGCTGTCACACCACTGCAGGTCTGTCATCACTGCCTGGAATCTTTAATCACATCACCGTCCTGATGCTTTTATTTTAATACTTTTAATTAAATATGGGACGAACGACACTTAAGTCCGGCGTCACAGTGGTATTGAGACGTGTGTGTGTGTGTGTGTGTGTGTGTGTGTGTGCGTGTGGTGTCCCATCCCGGGAATATTCCCGCCTCACATCCGGTGTTCCCAGGACGGAGAAGAATCAGTGAATAAAGTTTATGAAGGTAAAATAAAACTACAGCTCTTCTCAAGCACAACATAGACTTTTTTCAGTTTATTGATAAAATAAAATCATAACTTATTTACAGAAGAGATTTGGCAACTTTTTGAAACTATTTAAATTAGCATTTACGGCGTTAATAATGCTTGGTTGTGTTGTGGTGTTTGTTTATGTGAGGCGTGAATGTGATTAAACACTACTACACGTATCAAACCCTGAAACCCTGTTAAGAAATACAAGTTTTTTTTGGGACTTTTGAGCAAAACATTTAAATTAAAAATCTTTCCCAGGATGTGTAAAGCAGACGACACTCGAGTCAAACACAAGCCGGTTCTAACACAGTCTTTAAATAGTCTTAAATCCACAAACCTGAAGCATCAGAGAGCTGATTTTTTTCAAAAGCTTTTCAAGTTTAAGGTTCAATCAGTGTCTCCTGTAAAAGTTCTCCAAAGATCAAAGACGGATCAAAGACAGACGCTCTGGCAGGTGTGGCGTTTCCTCCACCGGACTCTAAGGTGTGCGTTGCCTACCTGATCTTCTCTGTTCTTGCAGTGAGATTTGGGAGTGGCCTGTGGAGAAGGGGGCGGGGCTATCCACTGGTGTGAATGGTTTGGGAGAGGAGGCCTTACTGACGCTCTCTTGCTTGTGGTGTTTTGTGCTCATCTGGCTGTTACCTGTGTAGGACTGCAGAGAAAAGACAAGAGGTTCACACTCCTCAGATTGATGCTGGTGATGCTGGCGCCATCTAGTGGTGAATTTATATGTTTAACTTTGCAATGTGTTCACTTGCGTTATAAACTCACTCAGTTTACAAGTAAATGCTGCTTAAATGTTTATGAGATCTAAAGCTGGTTCTGAGTGTGGAGGAGAACCGACCTGCACCGAGCACAAACTGAGACGACAGTGCGTCTTCAGCGCAGAGCTGTTCTTCTTCACGCCACTGGATGAGGAAGAGCAGGATTTCTTCTTTCTCTGCAGTGATACAGTGGGACAATTCTGATTAATATTAGGACAAAATGGTGTGATGTGACGATCAGATATTTGTCTGGAATAAAATACAGCTGAGGGAGAGGTGGAACAACAGAGCGCCAAATTATAGACAGTACATTTTCATGATAACGGATTTGTTCCTGTGTATAAAATGAAGAGCTAGGTAAAAAAAAAAAAAAACACATCACTCTACTTCATTACACTCAGCGCGTTTCATTTAACATGTTTAGATTTTTGGATTTCCTCTGAATTAAAGGTCAGATAGACATTATGGGGATACTTTAGTTATTCTGTCTGTAAAAGTGTTCCGGATTTCTTTGATCTTATTTGTTATACATAAAATAATTTAGTCGTGTCGGGTTAGTATTTGGGTGGAGTTCGTGTCGAGTTAGTATTTGGGCGGAGTTCGTGTCGAGTTAGTGTTTGGGTGGAGTCGTGTCGAGTTAGTATTTGGGGGGAGTTCGTGTCGAGTTAGTATTTGGGGGGAGTTTATGTCGAGTTAGTATTTGGGTGGAGTCGTGTCGAATTAGTATTTGGGTGGAGTTCGTGTCGAATTAGTATTTGGGTGGAGTTCGTGTCGAGTTAGTGTTTGGGTGGAGGTTATGTCGAGTTAGTGTTTGGGTGGAGTTCGTGTCGAGTTAGTATTTGGGTGGAGTTT
>JAQMYL010000007.1:27876936-27888577 GCA_030014365.1 Clarias pachynema | reverse complement strand
TACAGTACTCTAATAAATCTATAGATATACTCCGTACAGTACTCTAATAAATCTGTAGATATACTCTGTACAGTACTCTAATAAATCTGTAGATATACTCCGTACAGTACTCTAATAAATCTGTAGATATACTCTGTACAGTACTCTAATAAATCTATAGATATACTCCGTACAGTACTCTAATAAATCTATAGATATACTCCGTACAGTACTCTAATAAATCTATAGATATACTCTGTACAGTACTCTAATAAATCTATAGATATACTCTGTACAGTACTCTAATAAATCTGTAGATATACTCTGTACAGTACTCTAATAAATCTGTAGATATTATCTGTACAGTACTCTATTAAATCTATAGATATACTCTGTACAGTACTCTAATAAATCTGTAGATATACTCCGTACAGTACTCTAATACTGTAATGTGTGTTGAGTATTTAATCATTTTTAAAACATACATAAATATACTTTTATTAAACTATAGACAGACATGCTACAGTGTTTTAGTTTTTCAGTTAAGGTGTTTGAATTAAATCTGAGGATGGAACAATAACAGCTGTGTGAAATGTGAAGCTCCTACAAGAGAGATTTTGTTTTAGCTCCATAAGATGCTTTATTTGTTTGGTTGTTTGTTTGTTGGTTGGTTTGTCTGTCTGTCTGTCTGTCTGTCTGTCTGTCTGTCTGTCCATCCAAACATCATGCAGCATGCTGAGATTTCTCTCCACTCCTCCTGACAGATAAAATGTACTCAGACATTGTGAAGACTCGTATACAAGCATTCTTCATCTTGAGTAAAGATTAAATTAAAGTTAAAATGTAATTTATGAAAAAATGTTTTGGTATGAAATAAACTTAAGTTTAATTTTTAGTTTCTGCTCAAACTTCTGTAGTCACAGCAAATCAGCACAACACACTCTTAAAAACTCTTACAAAACATTAAAGATCCTTTGGTTCTCCTTCTGGATCTGCTGAAGCATTAAAGAACCTTTCGTCTAGAAATAAGTGTGCAGGACAAAATCCAGTTTATTGCTTAATATTATTTTTTATATTATCTAGAATGTTTCAGGAGTCTAATATCTAATCTCTTGATACAATTGGACTATTAGATAAAAGGATTCAGTAGGGTTTATTAGATAATTAAGGAACTCTAACCTCCTTGGTATTTCTGTTCTATAACTCTAAGCTTGAGGAACAACAGAAGAAGCTTCAGTGGCTCTATGTTCCTGAAGATTGAGGAAGGTCTAGCTGGGATCCTCTCCTCAGGTGAGCTCTCAGCCATTAGCATCAGGTCCTTGGCACAGGTTCATTCCAGACTTCAAACCTCCCACAGGTTCTGATGTTCTATCACACTAAGGACCTTCAGACAGACTTCCTCCTCTTCCCAAACACGTTGTTGATGAGCTTGGCCATGGACTTGGAGCCGCTGTAGCGCCTGCGCTCGGACCTGTGCTTCAGGTGCTCCATGACGTTTCGTATGAGTCTGGTGAAGAGGTTGGCGATGTCCAGGTAGCTCTCAGCAGCAGAGACTTCCTGAAAGACGCACTTGTTCTCCAGGGCGAGAGAACGTCCCTCCTCCTCGCTCACCTGCCGGCTGTGACACAGGTCCTGCTTGTTCCCCACCAGGCAGATGGGGACGTCCATGTCTCTGTGCGGATGAGACAGAAACCCATCAGAATTTACAGAGGAACCGCAGTGAGCATCATCTAAACCTCAGGATGCAGAGTTCAGGCTCACAAAACACAAAAACACATCTTGTTGATGAGGCAGCAGGTGGCGCTGTAGCACAGACACTCCTATCAGCATGAAATAGTCCTGTTCTACTGGGCAGATCTTAGAAGGGGAGGAGCAACACGTGACTGAAAAAATACAAAAAATCTGTTTAGTGCTGAAAAATAACACTTACATTAATCTTTAAGGTGCATTCTGGACACAAACACACTGAACACACACACACACTGAACACACAAGCACACTGAACACACTGCCATTACAGTGTCCTGCAGAAGTGTTCAGGTATTGTTTATTGCTTCATTTTTTGCCTAGTACAATAACCCTGACCCCGTTTCATCTGCTTATAGATACCTCTGATTGCTGAGGAGATGTTCCACTTAGAACCCATGAAGATGCTTTAAATTGCATCTGATATCCACAGTGTCACGGTGACTCGGCGTGTGACTCGGCGTGTGCAGTCTCTCTGACAGTCTCGGGTCCAAACAGCTTCGTACCCGAGTCTCCATCAGTTCACACTAAACCTCGACAAAGTGCACTTCTTCTTAACTAATACACTTTTCCTGTTACATGATCACACTGTCGACCTCAGAGTACACAGTTATAGACAGGATTGATTTATGGCCTCACTATCTGCATGGGTTCCCTTCTGAGTCTGGTTCCTCTAATGGTTCCTTCACTCCTCAGCACCGTCACCTCATCAAGGACAAAGACATTTTTTACATGTTGAATTTGAATGGTGACCCTAATCCTCTCCTGTATGGTAACGCTGCTCAGTGACAGTGTTCATACAAGTAAAACTGAACTGGACTGAAATGTATAACAAACTACTGTAGCTTTTTATTTAAGATGATTTGATTTATTAGAAGAGGGTCTATATTTTATCAGAATGGTCCCGGTACACGGGCCGCATGCTCGACACCCCTGCATTAGAAAGTGTGTGTTGTGACCTGATGATAATGAAAATGTGAGAGCTCACTGAGTTACGAAGCACTGGAGTGTTTGGGGAACAAAATCTTTCAGAAAGCACGAGCAGATAACTGAATGTGTTTGGAAAGCAAAATATATTACAATGATGGTGATGATGATGATGGTGATGGTGATGATGATGACGTTATAGCTATCACATCAGTATAGGGCACTCAGCCACACATGACCACTTTCAGTTCTCTAAACAGATCCATTTGTCCTGCTTCACCTCCCTCCTGCTGTCATGAAACGTCTTTAAATGCCACGAAGCTCTGAGACGCCGCTGACTTTTACAGATCTTTAATTACAGCGTATTGTTTCGAGTCTAATGGTGCAGTTAGAGCCGTGATTCACTACAGAAACCAAAATAACCACAAAATCTCCCTGGGCCTCAGTCAGAAACGACCGACTGCATTTACAATCTGTTTAATTTGATCCACACGTACAGCTTGAACCCGAGCCTGGCCTTCTGTCTGCTCTTCATTAAAGCTCTCCTAGAGTCAGCATGAGCGGCCGGGTCTCTGGGTCTCCGGGTCAGAGCCCGGACCCACACTCACCCTTTACAGGCCTCTCGACGGCTCTCTCTGATCTGCTCCAGGATGGATTTAGCATTGAGGAAAGACATGCGATCACTGATGGTGTAGACCACCACAAAGCCGTCTGCCCAGTCCACAGGTTCCTCCAGGATACATCTGCTCTCCACGTTCTGCCAGGAGGACAAAGAGAAGATGCGGAGATCTTATCATCGACATCGTGTTCCTCTGAAAATCTAAAACTGGACATCGTGCAAGGACGAATTCCAGGATTAATGAACATCAGGACTCAGAGAGAACCATGCAGAGAAAAGATCAGGAGACTGGAACTGAAGTATGTTCTAGACTCAGAAGGAGCACAGGTACGAGTTTGAGAAATTTACCCGTATGTGAACACGTACCTGTGAGCACGGGTCAAAGACTTCCAGGTTCAACTGTCTGCCATCAATCGACAGCCTTTTCTGGTACAACGAATCTGCCATAAAGAGAGAATTCTGTACACATGCTGCATTTAATCAAATCGGATTAAATTAAAGTCAATAAAATTTATATCAATTACATTAAGTGCCTGAAATAGCATGAAGCTGAACAGCATTTGCTTTAGGGTTTCATGGCATCAGAAAAAAGTTAATGTGGTTTCATACATATCGATCATTTATAAAAACACAGTGCTATAAAAATGTATAAAAGTTAAGTTAAGAGTTGGGGCAGAGTGAGGTGCAGTGAGACCCAGCGGCCGCTGTGACACTGAACATGACGCTGCGCGGGTTAGGATCGACACGTTCACTATGATCCATGTGTGTGGATAAGACTGGACTGGACCTTATGGACTGGACTTACTTGCGTTCGAGGCGTATTCTCCAATGAAGCGCTTGGTCAGGAATCTCACCAAAACAGCTGAAGACAAACACAGGACAGAGTTTTATTACTGATGCAATTCAGCCAGTGATGTAAAGTTAAATTAAACTTTCCAAATAAAAGCGTTTGGCATCAAAGACTTGGCCAGTTCATACAGAGCCCTAATCAACGTCTGGCCCAAAGGCAGCAGCTTGTGTTTATGGGTCTGTTTTAGGAGGCGCACGCCGTCTGTCTGCTCTGTAAATATCAAAAACAGTCTCATTACTTTGTTCATTTATTGCAAGACAGACATTTACACACTGAGATGTTTTTACTCTCCTCATTAAATAGCATCTTAAAGATCTCACACAGCTGAGGCCAGCATTCCCGTCCAAAGTCCCCTCTCAAATCACCAACACATTCCAGCTGGGTCCACCTGTCCCCATCAACTGTCCCCTCCACCTGTCCCCCTCCACCTGTCCCCCTCCACCTGTCCCCCTCCACCTGTCCTCTCTACCTGTCCTCTCTACCTGTCCTTTCCACCTGTCCTCTCCTCTCTTGTTTTTGGAGTTACAGACATTTATTACACACTTCCTCCACTTCCACAAGCTAAAAAGTAACTGGACAGACTAGCATGGTTATAAATATTAGGACAATATTTAAGGCTTGGATGTAAACCCTGTGCAGTCAGTGATACCTGAAGTCTGGAGCTCATGTCCATCAGCATGTACATGTGTGTGTGTGTGTGTCTTTCCACATTCAGTTTATCTTTCAGTGAGTGAAAAGTGAAGTACTTTTTTATTTAATTATCAGTTAACACTTCTGTTTTGTTTAATAAAAAAATACATGAATGAATTCTGCGCATGAGAGCAAAAATGACCAAACAACTCATTTATATTATAGTAAAACAGCACTGTCAGCATGTTTCATAGCAAAAAATGCAGTGTTTACAAACAAATGACAAACAATAGCTAAAAGAAACAATCTAATAAACCTGAAACAATACAACAACTTTTTTGTGCAACAGCACATTTTAATATTTTTGTGTATAAATAAAACACACAAGAAAGAAAAAAAGGACACTTCCGTTTGTGTTTATAGATAATTACTGATCTGTGATGAAGTTTATTCAGGTTAAAGGTTCAGTACGACCCTGAGTGTGTGTGCAGAAACCTGCGCTGTGGAATCGTAACACACACTCGGGGTCACACTGTGAGAAACTGCAGGTTTCCTGCTCACTTTTTATTCCATCAGCTTATGTGTGTGTGTGTGTGTGTGTGTGTGTGTGTGTGTGTGTGTGAAGAGCTGAAGAGATAAACCACTGACCTGATTTGCCCGCTCCCTCGCTGCCCAGCAGAGCCAGCTTCACCTCGTTCATGGCTGCAGACTCACACTCGGTGTTCCTCAGCTGAGGACAAAGAAAACCGCCTGCTCTGTTTTTCTCTCTGTCTCTGAGGCTCTCCCTCCTTTTCTTGTGCACATTATCACTCTGATCTCCACTTCCTCCTCCCACAATGTGGAGCAGAACATCAGGATGATCAGGAGGTCTCGCTGGAGCAGATAGAGTTTCTTTTTAAGTTATTTTCCCCAAAAAGAGCCACAGAAACTCATAAACTCTAAACCTCTTCATCTTCTTCTTCTTATTATTATTACTCTTGTTTTTATTGGACTTAGAGTCATTTTAGTTTGTTTGGTTGTCATGACGTTCCAGTTAATTTGGTTATTTTCTGCACAAAAGCTCCCTGAGGTGTGTTTTTCCACTCGGACTTGCTTTACTTGCACAAAGGAAAACACTCAGGTCACTCAGGTCTTGTCCATGTGTTCATGTTAGAAACCTCACAAAGTGAAAATGTGTGAAACAGAACATGTGAAGGTGTTTAAGAGGTCACGTAAATGTTACTTGAGTCTTGTGAATAATCATATAGGGTTCCTGAATCGGACGTGAAGCCAGACTCCACACACAGCAGCTGTTATGTTGATCACAGGGATCAGATTGCCTGAAATCTACTTGTCCTTTTTCCTGATCCTCACACTTCCAAATGTTCCAGTAAAAAAAAAACTCAATTTCACGGCTTGCTACGCTGCTCTGCTCGGCCCGGTTTTTTCCTGCAGTCGATCTGGTCATGGTGTGACACGGCTCAGGCACGGCGTCTCTCAGCATCCTGCTCTGATTTTATTTCAGTTCTGCAAGATGAGAATTTGCAGAACCTCTGGAACGGATCTTCAAAGGTTTAATAGAAATAGATCCTTGTTTATATGCCATGGAGCTGCATGTGAAATGTAACACTGTGCTCATTTCAATTCCATTTAAATCCAAGCAGTTATCAAAGTGTGTGTGTGTTAAAGCTGTATGAAATCATAGAAATATTACAGTCCTGGAGTCAGTGGTGTAGTAAAGTCTGATGTCTTGTAGGGATTGGGTGTCCAGACTGTACTGTACTGCGCTGCACTATACTGTACTGTACTATTTTACACTCTACTACATCTTACTGTACTATGCTGTACTGTACTGTACTATACTGTACACAATAAAATTTTATGTGTACAGCAATTTTCAGGAGTAGTTTTACAGAAAAAAACATTTTTACATGTAAAATGTCCACTTTAATCAGGTCGTCCCTGATGAGCAGCCGGAGGTGATGGAGCTGAAGGAAAAACTCCCTGAGACGACATGAGGAAGAAACCTTGAGAGGAACCCAGAACCCATCCTCATCTGGGTGACACCAGGTAGTACTACCATAAATCAGTCCATATTAATACCCTGAACTGTAATGCCTTATTGTGTAATTAGTACACTTCACTTCACTCTACTACACTATACGGCATTACAATATATTACACTGTAAATAATATAACTGTACTCTAATACTGTACATCACACTGTGCTATGTTGCATTCTGCTATAATGTTTTCTACTGAGCTATACTGCACTAAACTCTAATATACTTATTATAATACTGCATTGTATCCTATACTTTACTGTGTACTATATTGCACTATTATATACTATACTCTACATTATACTATTGCACCATACTCTGCAACATTATACAACACTATACTATATTGTGCTAAACTGTAGTGATAATAATGCTGCATGATGCTACACTGTAGTGTAATGTACTATACTATACTATACACACGATATTGTACTGTACCACATTATCCTGTTATATTACACTCTACTGTACTATACATTATACTATGTTATAGTCACTGTACTGTACTGTACAATATACTATGCTACACTATGCTATACTGTATTATACTATACTGTACTGTAGTATGCAACATTGTGCTATATTATACTATACTATTTTGCACTGTACTGTACTACACAACCTTATACAACAACACTATACTATAATGTTCTGTAGTATACTATGCTGTTACAATATTATACACCACACTATACCATACTGTACTAAACATTTAACAACACTGTGTATATTTTGTTCTGTGATGTCCTATAACAGTGTGTTTTATCACTGATCAGCAAAAACCGAACAGAATGAAGGGAGAAGGTTTTCTGCAGAGATGAAAAAAGCTGAACCGATCCGTTTTTAAAGCACGGCAGTAAAATCAGAGCAGTGTGTGAATGCAGCATGCTGCGACGACTCTAATGGCTTTTTGGGTTAAACTGCACCACACTGACCTCTGAGCTCATTCAGCTGTATGATCTAATGCCCTCCGAACATCATTCAGCACTTATACAGGCACGCTAAAGGGCGAGGGAGGGAAATACACAATTACAGAGAAATACTCTTACCTTATTTCAAAAACAGTCATTACAAACGAGCTTTCAGACATCTGAGAGGGTAAGAATGAGGTCAGGGAACAGAAAAACATTTCAGGACTGGCGCTGGAGATATTACATCATCCCCGTTAAGGGCGTTCTTCTAGAGGCCCAGCGTTTTATCCCAGAGTTTTCAGAGAAATAATCCTGACTCGGACTGAAACTTAATCTGATTTAAGTCTCCTCATGAAAGTGTTAGTAAAGATGAAGGGGGGAAAAATGTTGTTAGAGTCTTCACATGATACCTCTGTTTTCCAAAACCAGGAAAGAATTTAGGTAGAAAAAAATGGTTTTTGATTTTTATACACTCACTTTCTGACTTACAGTGAAAATTAAACACAAACTTTAAATGGTTTTTGCCTTGTTGTAAAGTGTATGCTACAAAGGTTTGAGCAAATCAGAAATAAGGGTTTAGTATTTAGTATATATTTTTGTATTTGAAATATAGAAAATCTAGGGGGACAATTTATGAGAACAACCAAAAAAAGTCGCTATACAAATTTGAGTGTTAGGGTTAGGGGTTAGCAGTCACTGTTATTATCCTAAAGTTGATTATTTTCCTAAACAGCGTGTCCCTGAGTGTTTTATTCCTCTTACACCACAGCAAATTACCAATAATTACAGTTTTTCTCATTAAAAAAATTAAATACATTTTATCCATTTATAGTTGTAACCAGGAAGTTGTCGCCCTGCTGTCGTTTACGTTATAGCAGCTATAAACACTTGTTTCCTTATCGCCTTTTCTTTTCTTTCTCTTTGATGTTAATAAGCAAAAGAAATGGAGACTCCTTCCATAAAAATGCTAAACATTGCCAAACTTCACCATATTAATGATAAAAAAATTTCTTTTAGCATTTTATTGTCATTGGTGCACAAGGCACGTCCCTGTGAAGGAGCCGTTACTATGGAAACCATAACATATCAGAGTGAGTGCATGAATATAAACCTGCGCTATCGTGAGAGCCGCTGTTAGAGAGAATTAATCAAACAAGGAAATTCAACAGAGCTGTGAAATAAAGAAAACATTATTCAGACTTTTGAATAACGGACTTCTTGTGCTTCTTTCTTGTGGTGAGGAAGTTTAGCGATGAGAAAGTTCACATGAAAGAAGTTTCTCGCTCTGTTTGGGTTTTTGAGGTAATCTGAGGTAAAAGCAGTAGGACGAAAGTAATTATGTACTTCGCTTGTCTCGAAGTAAAGGTTGGTTAAAAAAGACAAACTGATTCAGCGTCTCCTCCGAGTGCTCAGGAACCGAGTGTTTATTTTACTGCACCGGGCTGGAACTCTTAAGAGGCTGGTATTCTTTTACATAAGATAGTTTCTTTTCTTTATTTCAGAATCTTAAACAAAATATTTAAACAGATTTTTTGAAAAGTTGTAGTTTAGTGAAAAAGTTACTGATTCATGTAAAAAGATTCATGATGGCTGGTGTTAAATTCATATCCTTCCTATTAGTATCTCCTAAGTTTACCGAGCAGGTACATCATGTTTCGCTGTTTTAGAACCCACCCATGAATCTATCCCACTACCTCCAGTTACTTACTATTTAAAGTTTTTCTTATATTCTTTCTTGTATTTTAATGCATAATTTCATTTTATTTTCTGAGTTAATTTAACAGTGGGCTAATGAATTTATGGATAATGTTAAATCAACGTGTTAGAAAGTTCTACTAGTGTTAAAGCAATTCGCTATATACCGGAGAATGTTAAAAACAACGTCACAAAGTGCTACTAGTATGTCAGGAAATGCTACTGCAGATAAAACTGTACTATATTTTCTGCAGCACCAGGACCATTCAAAGATACAGGGGGGAGATAATGAGAAAATAACACAGACTGATAATATAAATTTTTTCTACTGTAACTATAAGTTTGTACTACTTGTATGAAATTCCGGCAAGGTAGGATTAGGAGTTTTTCAGTTTTCGTAAAAAAAAAGATTGCAATGATTAATAAACAGTTACGAGAGAGAGAGAGAGAAATATATAGAGAGAAATAGAGTAATATAAATTGTGAGAAAGAGAAAAAAAGAAATAAGGAGAGAGAATTTCATTGTGATGCGAGACAAACTTAATGTTTTTGTTTGTTTGTTTTTCTCTCCTTTTCTGCATCTGTTAATGCTTCAAAAAATGACACGGTCACTTATTTGCAAGAAAATTATATTGGATTACAATGTTAGGAGATTATTGTAAGTGAACCAAACATCTGGAACTGCTTAAGAGAAAAGTGAGGTAAGAGGTGAGTGTTAAAGTTTCAGGATGTTTAATTCTTATGAAGGCAAGTCAGAGCAGCTGTGTGTTTATTATCGGCTCGTTAGAAACACTTCTAAACTCAAGAGTGAAAAGATTAAACATACAGCAGATTAAAAAAATAATAATAAAAAAAGTACTGTGTTAGCAAAGAAATGTAGATAATGATGATGTCAGTCTTCAATAAAGCTGTAAATGATTTAAAGAGGGATTATATCAAAGAAGCTGAAGTGCAAACTGAAGTCTATATAAAGCTCAAATAATCCAGATAATTACTTTACAATAAGAGAATAATAGAATCGAACGGTTTTACACTATTACAAATTATTATTATTATTATTATTATGATGATGGAGAGTTTTCGTTTCTGATCTACCCTGTACAGAGGAATAAACTGCACTCCTCCATCACTTCTACCTGAGAAATAATTCATTACTTGAATATTTCAGAATCATTACTAAATTAACATTTAAGTGATACATATTTAAAACGAGTTACCTAGCAACGTCCAATCAGAATCCATGTTCCTCTCCAGAATAGGAGGAATATTTTGATTGATAAATAGCCAGAGGAAAAATTAATTCAACATCGTCTGTCCAATGTGAACGGCTGTTGGGCTTAAGGCTATAGAAACCGCTCCCTCTACAGGTCTAATGGGTTACTACAGTAGGAAACAGTAAAAGCTCACTATACTCTATACAGGGCGTATAAAGCATATAAAAACATAGCATATCACATTCTCTATAATAAATATACTGTATATTACTGTATCGTATACAACCAATCGACATCGCTCATCTACGTCCACTAAGCAGCAGTCGCCAGCAACCTGTGAGATATCAAAAACTTTCCAAAGAGAAGCTCTGGCATGAAGTCCACTCCAGTGCAGAACATCGCAGCATGACATTCAGGTCTATAAAGCTCCAGCTGTGTAAATATAGAACAGCATGATACACGGAATTACAAAACGTCAAGGAACGAGGAAGATGTGAACTTAAAAAAAAAAAAAAAAAGTCTGAATCAGGTTTAGCTCTCAGATGGAAACGGTGTCACTTGTTGTAAGGTTTAGAAGTTCAGAAGAACGGGAGGTTAATAGTGATGTCTCCTCCAGCTGAGCGAGCGCCTCCTCTTCCTCTTCCTGTGGCTCTGCTCTCTCCTCTCAGGCCAGGGGAAGCCGGCGGCCGCCGCACACTCAGGCTCTTCATAATCATCGCTCTCCGAGTCGTCATCGGGAGCGGGACAGCTGAGCTCGGGAAAAACCTCGCCGAGCTTGGAGAAGAAGAAGGTCTGGAGACTGCGGCCAGCCTGAGCAACTTCTGAATCCGGCTGAAGGTGAAGAGAAGAAAGAGAAGACGTTCAGTCAGAGAGAGAAGGAGAGGGGGGGGAGGGGTAGACGGGGAGGGGGGCCGAGAGAGGGGGGAAAGGGAGAGAGAGTGAGGGAGAGAGAGGGGGGGGGGAGAGGGGGGTGGATGGGGAGAGGGAGAGAGAGGGGGGGGGAGAGAGGGGGAGAGAGAGACATAAAG
>JAQMYL010000007.1:27839800-27852947 GCA_030014365.1 Clarias pachynema | reverse complement strand
TGTTTTTGTCGAGAAATTTTTTTTTACTGTAATTCAAACTGTGCTTTTATGTGAATCTCTCTCTCTCTCTCTCTCTCCTTCTCTCTCTGTCTCTCTCTGTCTCTCTGTCTGTCTCTCTCTGTCTGTCTCTCTCTCTCTCTCTCTCTCTCTCTCTCTCTCTGTCTGTCTCTCTTTCTCTCCTTCTCTCTCTCTCTCTGTCTTTCTTTCACATGCACACAAACACTGCACATCTTTTTTTCCTTCCCTCTCTCTCTCTCTCAGCACCGGAACACACCAGGCCAAACAAAACACACTCCCTGTGCACTGGAGATCGGACTGGAGATCGGACTGGCTCGGTCCGAGCTCCGGCTCTGCGCTGAGCCAGCACCGCTTTCAGAAACTGGGTCAGAGCGAAAAATACATAAAGCTCTACAGAGAGATCATTAATCATAGCCTTTACTGAGAACAGATTAAACACCGTGTTCGGCTCTGCACAGAGAGAGAGAGAGAGAGAGAGAGAGAGCGGGGAGGAGACGAAAACGATGAGATAGTGACCCAATACTGGGTGCATAAGTATTCACACCCCTCTGTGAACTCTTCCACATTCTGTAGTGTTACAGTCAGAAAATAAAATGGGATGTAATTGTTAAATTCTCTGTCATAAATCAACACAAAATAACCCAAGTGTGTGAGGGGGCAATTAATCACAAACATAAAAGTTCTCACTGCATAAGTATTCACCCCCTCGTGCAGCCAGTCACTGAACAACAGAGCGATAACGATCTCTTTGTTAATAAAGTGTAATGTGACCTCCAGACAGCATCAGGGAGACCAACGAGAGATCACACACACACACACACACACACACACACACCTCTGCTACAGTACAGTATCCAAACCATTAAACCGTTAAAGATGTAAAGATTACTGCAGGACCACGCCTAGAGAAGAGCGCCACCTGTAGTCAGTGAGAGTGTAAGGACGGGATTTAGTCTGAGACACAACCTACAGTTTACAGCTGTAGGTTACAAACAGATACAGCTCTAGATTTATACCAGTTCATATCAAATCATGAAGCTGCTTTCCAACAAAGTCCAGTGTTATTATAATAATTATTATTGGTTATTATAAACCCTGAACCTTTACTCTAAAGTGAATTATAATTGAGCTGCGCAGGTGACGGTTCTAAAAGATCTGTGAGTTTTCACCGTTGAATCGACACTCGTCTGCATCTGACCTCGTCTGCAAGTTATGCAAATCACCGGATGCATTCGGAAGGTCGTATAAAGTCATTAACCTACTGGTAACGTTTACATGGTGACTACCAGAAGAGGATCACAGGCATTTCACAAGACACCATTTAATAATTATAAGATTTAACTGCTCTTATTCTAATAACACAACATTCTGCTTCTTTATAGACATAAATGATTAAAATTATCAAGATTTAAGAGACGTTCGAGTCAAACTGGGACTTGTGTTAAAGTTTCTGGTGAATGAAGGTGTAAAAGTGATTGACATTTACAGGAGACTTCAGTCACAGTGCGGTGATGAGACTCTCAGTCTGTACGTCTGTGAATGACGACCCCGCCCGAGATGGCTCGGAGAACACTGCAGTCGTTCATGTGAACATTCAGAGAGTGGAACACCTGATCCTCGAAAATCAGAAGAGACACATCTGTGTGTGTGAACTGTACACACACTCATTCACCAACACCACTCACACATTACAGGAACTCGGGTGGGAGTTATTGCCACGCCCCCCGTACAGTCCTGACCTTCTCCAAGACATTTACACATGTTTGGGACAATAAAGGAGTTCCTGGGAGGCCGACGTTCCGGACATAAAGCAGACAGTCAGTCCGATCATGGCTCGAGTGTTCTGAGAGAACTTTCTACCTTGATGGTGTCCAAGCTCTAGTGAAACACTGGAATAAGTGCATTAGTGTATCAGCGGATTATATAGAGACACAAAGGGAGTTTTTACTCTCAGGACTGTGTTGTTATTCTGTACAATCAAAAGTCCCACTTTTGACAACAAAACTAGTTTAAGCTTAAAATTAGAACAAAAATAGGTTTAATAATCTTATCTGTGGTTTAATGTAATCTTTGAATGTAAAATGTTCTATAATTGTGAGAGCGTTCAAGACGTTTTAACTCCAACATGTCGTCATTTCTGATCCACTCGATTCTAATCCTGACCTCGAGCTTCGGTCCTGATAGAGAGACTTGGCAGCATATCAGTATTTACTCAGAGCAGTGTGTAGCTCTCTCTCTCACACACACACACACACACACACACACACACACTCCTCCACTTCAGAGCGAGGTGAAGCCTCTGAACATGACCTCGACAGGACGCAGGACGTGAATCAGATGACATCATTACAACATGGACCAAAAACTACCTTCCTTCTTTGCAATCAATTCAAAATCAAGCGTTTGTTGAGTGCTGGTTATAACCTGTACACAGGAAATGAAGTCTTTACAACAAATAAGTCCTACATTCCTGAGCAGTGTCATGTATAAAACACAATCCAATAATGTGTTAAACGCGCCAGCTTGGACGAGGTGATTCTCTTTAATGTACAAAATCTTTAAACTTGTGCTTCATACAGTGAAGATTTTCATGAACCTGTCCTTAAATCTGCAGTAATGAACCCAGATGTACAGATGAGGTGATAAATAAGAGAGGAAGAGAGGAACATGCCTGGCTCCGGCGGCGCTGTGGGACTGCTGGAGCTCGGGTGATGCCGCGACTCGGGCGGGGCGGGCGCTAACGCTCTCTCGTGCTGGTGCAGGTCCGTACATTGGAAACACAGCCACTTGTTGCAGAAGGTGCACAAACTCTGGGCGAGTCGCGGCTCCGGACATTCAGAACAGCACTGAAAGGACAAACACAGAGGACGAGAAGTGGAACAACACACGGGTCAGAGCGCGGATGCTATTCCTGGAGATGGAGTTTAAAGCGTCCCAGCAGACATTACGGCATTTTTACTGAGGACGGCTTTATGCCTCGACTCCATCAGATAAATCAGGGCTTAATGTGTCTGACATAGAAATGCATCATCATTCATACATTATTCATACGTTATTAATACATCATCTCAGGTGGGCGGAGCTAAAGGGGTAAAGCAGGTGTACTGTATAAGCTGTATATAAAGCTCCAGTGACATACTGTATATACACAGCGACAATCTACTGTATTTCACTTCAGGATTAGACCATGACAGGGTGGCGCTGTTACAGCAAACTACAGCTCGTCCCCAACTTATGAACTTTCGAGTTATGAATTTCTGCAGAAACAAACGAACGTGTATTGTACAAAAAATAAGCACAACAATATTTACAATTATATACAATAATTTCAGCGTGTAAGTGAATGTATAAAATGTCTAAAGTCTGGTATATTAATAATAAGACTCACTTTGTTGGACTTAAGAACAAATTGGACTTACAGGACTCTCTATAACTCGGAACAGAACTCGTCTGTAAGTCGGGACTCCCTGCACTCACCCGTACACACACTAGTGTTACTGTTACAGCTGTTACAGGCTGATTATGTTTCTAATCCTAATTTTGGTGTTTTATTCCTCTCACACCAGCACCACACTGAATTACCAGCACTGACAGTCTGTTCTGGTTGATTAATCCGTTGTCAGTTTTAATCTGATTATAGTTATATGCATGTTGCTGTGCGTTCCTGTTCCAGTGACGTTACAGCAGCTATAAACACTCACCTGCCTCGCCTCGCCTCGCCTCACTCTATCTCATAGTTAATAAGATCAAACTCACAGCGTGTCATGTGACTGAGAAACCGAAAAGCAGCGTAAACTCCTCTGTGCTGCTGAAGATGTGGGAGAACCTCTGACTGTTACACAGCGTCAGGACTCCTTTCTTACACTGATGTCACACACACACACACACACACCTCTCCTTACAGAAAACTTCACCATATTAACAATTACACAAGTTTCTAATCTGTTTATTATCGGTGGCGCGTCGACTGTGTATCATCTGCACGACTGTCAGTGCTGCTGTTACAGAGAATTAATCAACACCTCCTGAACCAATCAGGGTCAGAAATCAGTTCAGCTGTTCTCGAACTCGAGTTGTGTATCTTAGCAGTGACACATGACAGAAAAACAACACCACACCTTAGTTTCAGTTCATCAACCTGAAAAACAAAGACATGCAAACACAAGCAAAACCTCCATCAGAGGAACACGAGGAAAGCGTCTCACCTTCTCCATGACTGTCCCGCGCTGGGAGACTCCTCCAGATCACGCCCAGACTCCGGTGCAGTGAGACAGCTCTACCTGAGACAGGAAGGAGTAGAGTGTAACCCAGGTGATGATGGAGTCTACCTGTCCTGTCTCACTCTCCGTGTCTGTCTGTCTGCCTCCCAGTGCAGCAAGACAGCTTTATTTAAGACCGGAAGTAGTACCAACTTACCACCTAATGATGGCGCTTACACGTCCTGTCTCTCTCTGTCCTCTGTCTGTCTCTCATCTCTCTGTCTGTCTCCTTTTGTCTCTCTCTGTCTCCATCTCTCTCTGATCCTCCTCTTAACTCAGCATCTTGATAATAAATGTGAATCAGTCAGAGCTGATAATTATTTCTTTTCTAGGGCGAAATTTCCCCAGAAGCTCTCGTTTCCCAAAATGGAGGGAGGAGACGTGCTGAGTGACCTACAACGATTTACAGCCGCGTGTGGCATGCGTGAGGGAACTGTACGCGCACGTGTGTGTGTGTGTGTGTGTGTGTGTGTGTGTGTGTGTGTGCTTAATAGGAGCCAATTCTGCCCACTTCCTCCTTGACGTCCCTGGATAAGGCTGAGATAAGGACACATCCCTCCAGACGGCGGAGACGCGGGGAATCGGGGTTAAAACTCCAGATTCATGAGGCGAGAGGATCATGGCACATCACATGACCCGATACAGCGCTCTCTAAAGCTCACGCTTAATTAAGATTTCATCCTATTTCAGTTCGCATGTGAGAAAGCAGCAATAAGGATTTTTGCAAAGTGAGGAAAGACTGATGAGGACCGATGGAAGATTCATAAAGATTCATAAAGACTCATAAACACTGATAAACACAGTGTTTAAACATATATGTGTGTGCGTGTGTGTGTGTGTGTGTGTGTGTGTGTGTGTGTGTGTGTGTGTGTGTGTGTGAAGTAAACAAGCTGAACTGTAATTTCACACATCAGCTCAGTATGAAACCACCAGAACAAAACCACGTGTACTGCTGCGAGTCTGCCTGACAACAACCCCTGCAGCCTGACCTACAAATCTGACACGTCTCTCATCCTCAGAACAGCACAGGGGAGCTTAAAACCAGCCCAGTCCCTGCTGTGGACGAGCAGAGACCCACTTTACAAAACACAATTAGTCCATCACTCCATCCAGCTCTCCCCCTCAGACAGGCAGACAGGCAGACAGACAGACAGACAGACAGGCAGACAGACAGAGAGGCAGACAGGCAGGCAGGTAGACAGACAGAGAGACAGACAGACAGACAGGCAGACAGAGATAGAGACAGACAGACAGGCAGACAGAGATAGAGACAGACAGACAGGCAGGCAGAGATAGAGACAGACAGACAGGTAGACAGACAGAGAGACAGACAGACAGAGAGGCAGACAGGCAGGTAGACAAGACAGAAAGACAGACAGACAGAGATAGAGACAGACAAAGAGACAGACAGGCAGGTAGACAGACAGACAGACAGACAGGCAGAGATAGAGACAGACAGACAGGCAGGCAGGTAGACAGACAGACAGACAGACAGACAGGCAGACAGAGATAGAGACAGACAGGCAGACAGAGATAGAGACAGACAGACAGACAGGCAGAGATAGAGACAGACAGACAGGCAGGCAGGTAGACAGACAGAGAGACAGACAGACAGAGAGACAGACAGAGAGGCAGACAGGCAGGTAGACAAGACAGAAAGACAGACAGACAGAGATAGAGACAGACAAAGAGACAGACAGGCAGGTAGACAGACAGACAGACAGACAGGTAGACAGACAGAGATAGAGACAGACAGACAGGTAGGCAGGCAGGTAGACAGAGAGACAGACAGACAGACAGACAGGCAGGTAAACAGACAGGCAGAAAGACAGGTAGACAGAAAGACAGACAGAGATAGAGACAGACAGACAGACAGGCAGGTAGACAGACAGATAGGCAGACAGACAGGCAGAGAGACAGACAGACAGGTATACAGGGAGACAGACAGGCAAGTAGACAGGCAGAGAGAGAGACAGACAGACAGGCAGGTAGACAGACAGAGAGACAGCCAGGTAGACAGACAGAGAGACAGACAGACAGGCAGAGAGACAGAAAGACAGACAGACAGACAGACAGACAGGCAGGCAGGTAGACAGACAGAGATAGAGACAGACAGACAGGCAGACAGAGATAGAGACAGACAGACAGGCAGACAGAGATAGAGACAGACAGACAGACAGACAGACAGGCAGAGATAGAGACAGACAGACAGGCAGGCAGGTAGACAGACAGACAGAGAGACAGACAGACAGAGAGACAGACAGAGAGGCAGACAGACAGAGATAGAGACAGACAAAGAGACAGACAGGCAGGTAGACAGACAGGTAGACAGACAGAGATAGAGACAGACAGACAGGTAGGCAGGCAGGTAGGCAGGCAGGTAGACAGAGAGACAGACAGACAGACAGACAGGCAGGTAAACAGACAGGCAGAAAGACAGGTAGACAGAAAGACAGACAGAGATAGAGACAGACAGACAGACAGGCAGGTAGACAGACAGATAGGCAGACAGACAGGCAGAGAGACAGACAGACAGGTATACAGGGAGACAGACAGGCAAGTAGACAGGCAGAGAGAGAGACAGACAGACAGGCAGGTAGACAGACAGAGAGACAGCCAGGTAGACAGACAGAGAGACAGACAGACAGGCAGAGAGACAGACAGGCAGGCAGGCAGGTAGACAGAAAGACAGACAGAGAGACAGACAGACAGACAGACAGGAGGACATTTCAATGCCGCTGTCTTGCTTTTCATGTACTTCCATTTAGCTTTTAAAACCAAAGTGTTCTGTCTCCCTCTCTCTCTCTCTCTCTCTCTCTCTCTCTGTCTCTCTCTCTGTCTACCTGTCTGCCTGTCTGTCTCTCTCTCTCTCTCTCTCTCTCTCTGTCTGCCTGTCTGTCTGTCTCTCTGCCTGTCTTTCTCCCTCCCTCTCTCAGTCACGGCTCCTCTGCACTGCTAAGTGAATTGAGTAAAGGGTTCTCCGCTGCCTGAGCGAGCACACGGTTCTCTCTAGAGGAAGTGCATTAATAGAAACTCAAGAGCAGAGTTCTCCCCTGGAAACGCACCTCAGTTAACATCCATTAACGTTGCGGTTATGAGATCACGATCAGGGAATGTCAGAATTATCCCGAGCAGATTGTAATCCTATATTTCCAAACCGCTCATTGCATGTTATCTTCAACTATCTGTGGTTAAAGCTTCATTTCTCAAATCCCAGCTGTAAAGTCTCGGTGAAACACATCATCTTTTTTTTTTTTTTACTCTGCTCTCGGCTGCACGATGCATTTCACGCCCGAAGCACGAGAGGACTTTATTTAATTTCGAACCCGAGCTTGGGTTCCTGCCTGTGTGATGTTCCACATGCTCTCTACGTGTCCCACCTCAGCGTGTGGATCGGTGATGTTGGAGTCACACTCGGCACTCCCAGGACAGAACCCACATCCTTCAGCACCAGACTGAGATCCAAACTTTGCTTTTCTAATTATAGAGTGATGCAGAAAATACAATATATATAATTTTAAATAGGTATCAGTTTGTCCTGAGATGTCTGCACCCAGCCTTCGGGGGTTTAATCCTCGTGTCTAATTCCTGTGTAATCTAGTGTTAAAGCAAATGATGTCAGCTGGGTGTCATTACTTATGCTCCATTTACAGCTTAAGCAAACTAGTCAAGCTTTGTTCTGTGGAGAACACTGAGCTCCGAGTCAGGAATTAAAACTGCTGTGGTCTCTGGCCCAGGGTTCGGCGTGAACACGAGAGTTTATCCAGAATCAATAATCTGCGATTATTTTATTAATCTAATTAACATGGTTCCACAGTCAGGGTTCTAACCTGAAGCGTTCCCCCGTCACTGGAACGGAGTCCTTTACAGGTTTGTTCTGTCTGTGTGAAGCTTTTCCTCTAAAGCATCGACAGAGCGCCTTTAAAATAATCAAAGCACTTTAAAGGAAACTTCAGGAACACTGATGCGTCTCCGTAACAACCAAAACACCATCAAGGTCCAAAACCTGTTCCCTTAATTGTTCCTGTGCAGTGAGAGGGAACCGAGGACAGTTCCTGTTACTGCTGAGAAATCAAGCTCACATCCCGCTCCTACAGGACAGATAAAAGCCTAAAGGGTTCTAATAGTTTAATAAAACACTCCATAGACATTAAGCTCAGTGCTGTGTAGGTTCCCCGTGGTCCCCCTGCGTGGCTCTAACCCTCTGGACATGACTCTGCAGGACCTCTGGGGGGTGCTGTGCTACCTGGCACCGGGATGTTGGCATAGGGTTGGGATCTGGGTTGTTTGGGGGCCGGGCGGGTCGGGGGCCTTGGGCTCTTGGGCCCCGTGTGGAGTGGGCGGGGTGCACAGGTGACTTTCTATCATGGCCAGCGTTAATTTTTTTCGGCCCCCATGTGCATGGGTGTGTCACCAGGTTATCAGGTGCATGTGCATGGGTGTATCAGGTGATCAGGACGTGACTGAAGTGTCGACTTTCAGCTTTAATTCAAGCCTTTAATTAAATATCTGAAGACGAGACGTTCCTTTCCTTCTCCTGGTTCTTCTGCTACAGCTTCGTTATCACTCGCTGTTAAATGAGACGAATCTTAATGTGGAGCGAAAAAGGAAGGGAAGATTAATGACTATACTGAAAACGCACACGACAGCAGTGTGATGTTATTCTCACATCACCATCGTCACCTTCATCATCACCTTTATCTTCATCATCATCACCTTTATCTTTATCATCATCATTACGTTCATCATCATCATAATCACCACCTTCATCATCATAAGCATCATCATCTTCATCACCTTCATAATCATCACCACCTTCATCATCATCTTCGTCATCGTCATCACCTTCATCATCGTCATCACCTTCATCATCATCTTCATCGCCTTAATCATCATCTTCATCACCTTCATCATCATCACCTTCATCATCATCACCTTCACCTTCATCATCATCACCTTCATCATCATCATCACCTTCATAATCATCACCACGTTCATCATCATCACCTTCATCATCACCATCACCTTCATCATCATTTTCGTCACCTTCATCATCATCACACTCGTCACAATCATCACCACCTCCATCATCGTCACCTTCATAATCATCACCACCTCCATCATCATCACCTTCATCATCACCACCTCCATCATCATCATCATCATCACCTTCATCACCACCTTCATCATCATCACCACCTTCATCATCATCATCATCACCTTCATCATCACCACCTCCATCATCATCATCATCACCTTCATCATCACCACCTTCATCATCATCACCACCTTCATCATCATCATCACCTTCATCATCACCACCTTCATCATCATCACATTCATAATCATCACCACCTTCATCATCATCATCACCTTCATCATCATCACCATTATCATTCCAAATGTCATCACCTTCAACAACACCTTCATCACCAACCCCATCATCACCACCATCATCAGCAGGAGCAGCAGCTATATCATCACCTTCATCATCATCATCACCACCACCTTCATAATCATCACCACCTCCATCATCATCATCACCTCCATCATCATCATCACCTTCATCATCACCACCTTCATCATCATCACCTTCATAATCATCACCACCTTCATCATCATCATCACCTTCATCATCATCACCATTATCATTCCAAATGTCATCACCTTCAACAACACCTTCATCACCAACCCCATCATCACCATCATCATCAGCAGGAGCAGCAGCCATATCATCACCTTCATCATCATCATCATCACCACCACCTTCATCACCATCATGTCCATCACCATCATCACCATCAACATCATCATCGTCATCATCACCACCACCTTCATCACCATCATGTCCATCACCATCATCACCACCACCTTCATCACCATCATGCTTATCACCATCACCTTCATCATCACCATCAGCATCATCGTCATCATCACCACCACCTTCATCACCATCATGTCCATCACCATCATCATCACCTTTATCATCATCGTCATCATCACCACCACCTTCATCACCATCATCACCATTATGTCCATCACCATCATCACCATCAACATCACTTTCATCATCACCATCAGCATCGTCATCACCACCACTTTCATCACCATCATCTTCATCAGCAGCAACAGCTATCATCACCTTCATGATACATTATCATCTTCTTTAGCAACATTATCATCACCTTCATCATCATCACCTTCGTCATCACCTTCATCATCATCACCTTCATCACCACCATCATCATCATCACCACCACCATCATCACCATCATGTTCATCATCATCACATTTATCATCATCATCATCACCTTCAGTTTTTTTTTATCACCGTCATTACTTTCACCCTCCTCCTCTCTCAGACAGAGGTGTGTGTGTGTGTGTGTGTGTGTGATGTCCATGCGGATTTCAGATTAAACACACAGATGATGTTTGATGTTAAAGATGTGGAGTGTAATGTAGGTTACCGCACCCCCCCCCCCTCCCCCCTCTCTGAGCTCTAGTCTGAACCCCACCTTTGGGTTTTCTGGAAGCTGCGCAGATCCTCTTCTCTCCTGATTCAGGACCAGCCTGCGCGCACGAGCCGCTCCGTGGAAAACATCATCATCATCATCATCATCATGTCCTCCATCCTCAGCATCCTCATCCTCAGTGCAGCTGCGGGATTTAAGAACGGCACAGCGGGCGCGCGCGCATGCAGTCTAACGCGATGTTTCTGTAAATAAATAAATAAACAAAACAAACCCAAAGTGTGCGCGGCGCAGCCGGAGCGCGCGTGCAGGCATTGCGCACATTAAAATAAGTTTCCGGAAGCGCGCGAGCCCTGAGATAAACTGCTCCCCCCCCCTCCCGTCCCACAGCACTGAGTCCGATCTCAGGTGGGTCCGATCTCACAGGCGGTCTGATGCGCTGCTGCTCCGTCAGCGGGAGAAATGATCTGCGATCAGCTGCATCCAGCTCAACTTCCTCACCCCGACCCGCCTGTCACTCCGCTCTGCGCCGCTAGAGGGCGCCTCGGGCTCTCCGGCTTTTCAACAGACACACGATCTCGTCTAAAACATCGCGAGACCTTCATCACCCCCCCTCCCCCCTTCTCCACCAATCACGTCATTCCAGGTAACGCTGCCGTGATTACCAAAAAAACAACAACAAAAAAAACACTCTGTAATGCAGCAGGGATGAGGAACCGGATCTTTCATGTGAATCGGTTCATTTGACTCGGCTCATGGTAAGAGTCGACTCCTCCTGCTCACAAACAGCTCAGTGTCATTTATTTGTCCTTTAAAAACACATTACCTAACCTGGAGAGAACTTTAACACACACACACTCACACACACTCTCTCTCTCTCTCTCTCTCACACACACACACACACACACACAAGATTCACTCACTTTCTCACACACAATCATTACACCAGTGGTTTCATCTAGAAAACATCTTTGTACCATTGGTGTGACTCTCTTTAACTCTTTAATCTGTGAAGCTCAATATTCAAACAAATTTTTTTTAAAGCTTTTAAATCAAAAGTTCCACATGCACCTCACCAGGTAAAAGTCGCCCCCTTGATCTGAAGGGGCCTCGGAACTGAAAGCACAAAGACAGGTTCCTAAGAGTCCGGTCTGATGTGATGTCTGATAATGACAGAAGTCTGTGTGAGGATTAGTGTAACACACTCCCTCCTTTTTCATTCATTCATCTTCTATATCACTTTATCCTGTGTACAGAGCCACAGGGGGCCTGGAACCTATCCAGCAGGCCCTGGGCATAAGGCAGGGTGCCAATCCATCGCAGGGCACGCACACACGCACACACACACACACACACTACAGCGATCATGGGAATGCCAATTAATCTAATCTGCATGTCTTTGGACTGTGGGAGGAAACTCACCAAGTACAGGGAGAACATGCAAACTCAATAAAACCCTCAACCCTGGAGGCGCAAAGTGTTAACCACGACACCACCTCACTCTTTTTGTCCAATCCTTCAAATCAAACATTTTCAAAGATCTTAATGTTTAAAAGCACATGTCTGATAGTCTGGACACAAACACACTCCTGCACTCTCAGGTATGTTTCAATACACGTGTCTCAGACGCATTTGACCCTTAAGGTCTGGTTACGTACCTTAAATGAGCTCTACAGTCATTTTATCAGGAGCTGAGACGTCATTTAAAGGTACAAAGGAGATCTGGTTGAAGGTGGAGCTCGACTCAGAAGGAATTTTCCGATATGACATTTCCGATTAATCAATTTTTTATCTGAGTGGAATGAAACCTAATGCTGTGTCCTGAAATGATCCAGACATCCTGCGTAGGTGTTTTGTCAACCCTGTGATCCTCATGTTTGCTTCAAATCCTAATTTTTTTTTCATCTGGAGGAAAAAATTAAATAAAATAAAAGAGGGTGGGGCAATCTCTGTCTCCCGTCAATCATAACATGGTGATACACGAGCTATGACTGAAGAGGGCGGACAGCACTTTCTCTGAAGAGTGTTATGCAACAAATTAATCATCAACAAATTACTGAATAATCTGAAAGGCTTTATTGGTTTGGTTTTATTTATTTTTTTACAAAGAATTGCAAGTACAAGAATCTTCAAGTGTTAATACATGTACAAAATGGCGTTAAATACTACACAGTCTCTGTACATCCACCTCGAACTCGTTTCCATTTATTCACTCTCTATTCAGCTCAGCTCTCCCTCTCTCACACACACACTCTCATACACACCGTAGTAGTGCTGTACCAGTATCTTCACAGAACCATCAGTACCACTCCATCTTTATCCCCCTCACACACACACACACACACACACACACACACACACACACACACACATACACACACACACACACACACACACACA
>JAQMYL010000007.1:27829461-27839700 GCA_030014365.1 Clarias pachynema | reverse complement strand
CACACACACACACACACACACACACACACACACACACACATACACACACACACACACACACACACACACACACACAGTACCAGGAAACGAAATAAAGGCAGCTACATCATAATTCATAAATATATACAAGACATCTAACAGCTCAAATCTTCAGATATAGAAGTTGTGTTAAATCTTCACATGTAGTGCTGGAAAGACGACCTTAGTTCTCTTGGGTTCCACACCATCAGTTCTTTTTATGGAGAAACTTCATTTTATTACCTGAAAGAAAAAGAGTTTTAAAGAAATTTCTATTGATCTCCGTGTTTTTGGGTAAAACTCAATATTTAAACAGTTAATATTCTCCAACAGCAACTGTGCTTACAGAATAATCCGATAATAATCCATGTCTGAGTCGCATTATAACTTATTAACTAGCCTAGATCAAAGGGAAACCCTAAAGTCTGTTAGAACAGAACCTGAGTGTGTTCTCCTCGGAGCGGTTCTTTAGAACACAGCGGTCATGTCCGGGTCCGAGAGCGTCTGAGCGAGGTGGTCTCGAGCCACTTTAAAGTCAGAGACTGATCTGACTCTGAATCGACTCACTACAGGAAGTGAATCAGACACGCTGTGTGTGTTTTATGCGAACAGCTGAGCTGATCCAAAGCACCGAGCTGTAGCGCTGCAGGAACGCTCTGTGTTCTGGAGAAACTTTACTGAATTAGCTCTGTGCTCTCTGTGCTTGAGTGATGTTCATGATTTCTACACACACCTGACACGTAAAGCTTTATTCTCAGATTATTTTTCCCAGGGTTAATCTGACCTGTAACGAGAGAGGTTTATGTGCAAACCTGACATCCGCATCATCGAAAGTGTAAAAACACCACGACATCTATTTACCCTCTTAAAGGTGTCTGTTTCAAAGTGTGTTTTCAACCCTCCACACGTGTCAGAGGCACCAAGTGAGAGAAAACCTTCAGCAGTTACATCACACGTGAAGCGAGTCGCTTTAGAGGCGAGTTATGAGGTGAAGCTCCTCACCTAGTCCTTTCAGAAACTTGTTGACTCCGCTCTGCTCGGTGTCAGGTAACTCCTCCAGGTACTGCTCCGCTCTCTGCTCAAACAGACCTGCAACACACACACACACACACACACACACACACACACACACACACACACACACACACGTGTGAAACATTCATCTCACCTTCCTTTAACAACCCCCTGAGCTCTCCGAGTGACCAGCAGAGGGCAGTAGAGATCTAGACTGGAGCTTTTCACCACATCAACATGACCCCCCCATGTAAACAACTTCACAATTTAACAAGTGCGTTTCTGTTTCTTTTTATAGATATTTCAGCCTTTAATGTCCCCGAACAAACGCAGCGTGATGTCCGGTCCCCAGTTTCCCGTCCTCTCCCACAACCCTCTTCACCTTTAGCTCTGCTCTTCCTCAGCTCGCGGTCCTGGATAAATCCAGCGAACATCTGAGACTCCATGAAGACTCCCAGGAAGCGGCGGATGCTTTTGGAGGCCACGGACTTGCGGAACGCTTCACGCTGGAACACGCGCTCACTTCTCTCGCCCTGCGTCAGGAAGAGCGAGTAGTGTCCGATGGTCTCCAGGAAGAAGCGAATGAAGGCCTCGGACACGACGCTGTTCAGCGAGTTACACTCTGGGAGAAAACAGGAGGAATCATCACCTTCACATCACGGCATGAAGTTCAAATCTTCTACACAGAGTCAATGAGAAAGAAATGACTGAAGTTTTGTTAAACAAAAAACTTACACACAGCTGCTTTAATCTGAAAGTTACATAAAGCTTCTTTAATCCCAAGGGGATTAATCTTTTAATTTCTGCTTCTTTACAGGACTTAAGAATATGTCCTGAGTGCTGCACAATCACCTCTAATCAACTGCAACGTCTATAAATTAATTAAACAAAACTATCAAGGAGGAAAAATTAGATGTAAATGTTTAATGATTGTTGTTTAAGAAATCAGTGGGTTTAAACTGTAAGTTGCAGCAGTAAAGTTAATATAATTATTTATTACTGTATTAAAATTTTAAATGTGTTCAATTGAAAACAATGTAATCTTAAAAACAAATAGTTCTTAAATCTACAAAGGTATATGCAGAATATGAGCTTATAATGGAGGAAATATTTTAGATATAAAATTAAGTTAAGCTACTAAATTGAATTGAAACTATTTTATGCTGAACTACTGAACTCTGTAACCGTGCAGTTTTCTGTCCCAGTATAAACTGACCCAGACGCTTCTGTCTGTCTAATTTACCGTCGTCTGACTCGCTGTTCGAGTCCTGATCGATGATGTGGTTCCTCTGCTCGAGAGCTTGCTCCAGCGCCGCCTGTAACTTGCGTGGAAGCAGCGAAGCCTCGTCGTCCAGCTGCACAATCACAACACACGTTTATTAACCTGATTTCACCTGCAAATGTTTTTCTAACAGCACTGAATCTAACTACAGCTCTGTGTGTGTGTGTGTGTGTGTGTGTGTGTTGTTTTACTAGTAAATGCAAATCAGCAGGCATTCATCTAACTGTTATGTGAGCTGTGGTGACATTTCCACATACACACCTGTCTGATGAAGCGATCTGTTCCTAGATGAACCATCAAAGCCTGAAACACAAACAACACAATGATCGCGGTCACACAGGCCGATCTTCTAATAAACCATCTGATGATCGTGTGAACTGCGTGAGATCAGCACATCACAAAAGCTGGGATCAGCATAAAATTTTTATGTAGACCCCTACATGAAAAAAACCCCATCAGGACCATTTTTTAAGAGTGTGTGTTTACTCTAAAGGCCCAGTACAAACTACAAATGATTATTTTCTTCTTAATATCACGAACCTCCAGAGCCCCAGAATGTTCACAGAGACGTGTACACGAGACATTAGTATTAGTTCCCAGGTTTAATCTCTGCACAGGAGACGAGTGTACACAGCAAGCGTGTATCAACAGTCGAAAAGTTCCTAGTCTAGAAACTTAAAACAGACGTGTGTAACTTTAAAGTTTATCCTTTTGAGACCTGATTGACATCATATGATGACATGACACTGTTTCCTAACTACACTGTTTAGTCTCCTTTCAGGACTATAATTCTTTTAGGAAATTCCTTCCTGTTTGAGCTCACACTCATCAGGGGCTAATAAAGAGAAACAATGAGAATAAATGCCGTGTACAGAACACTCCAGCACTCAGGAGGTTTAAATACAGCCGGAAAAAGTTCAACCCGAGAGAGATATACAGCGTGAGCACCGGGAGCTTGATGATCTGGTCTCTCACAGGTAACAGGATTTAAAAGTAGTAAAAATAATAATAATACTGATTTATGCAGCACTGTGTTGTTTTTCAACTTATATTTTATTTGAATGCAGAAATACTTTGCTCAGCAAAGAAAGTTCATGCAAAATCCAGTTAGACTCCAAAACCAGACCAGCAGAGCGACGTGACTCATTTACACCAGCAGAGGCGCTAAAGCAGTGTTTTAAGCTTCCCTGTGACCTGTGAGTGTTTATTTATCCAGGGTTATTGGTACTTTGTTCCAGGTTTATCATTGCTGTCTGTGTGTGTGTGTGTGTGTGTGTGTGTGTGTGTGTGTGTGTGTGTGTGTGTGTGTGTGATTTGCTCCCTCAGATGAGGATCACAGAGGTAAAGGAGCTGACTCTCACTGATGTGCACACAGAAGCCTTTGGCTCTTGTTCTGTACAGAGTGTTTTGTCTCTGATTCTTTTCCTCTCACTCGATTCCTGGAAGCTGCGAAAGATAATCTGCTCTGTGTTTTTTTTCTTTTCAGGTCAACAGCCAGACGTTTTTTTACAGCCAATTCATACAGTCCACGTCGCAGCGAGCGTGACGTCGAGCCCTCGTTCAAATTCCACTTCAATCCTGGAGCTCACGTGTCAGTCACACTGCCATTATTTCACACACTGTGTCCATTTCCTTCACACCTAAGCACACGAGTGAAGCTTAAACCCGTCTGAAATTCCACTGGAATCACAAAAGCACACTTTCCACACATTTACTTTATTTATAATCATAATCTACCGGGATGACACGAGTGTGAGAGCTGCAGTCTTCGTACTCTATGAAGCTCTCCGTTATCACCCAGATGAGGATGGGTTCCCTGTGGACTCTGGTTCCTCTCAAGGTTTCTTCCTATTTCTTATTTGTATAGCGCTTTTAATAATTGTCATTGTCGCAAAGCAGCTTCACAAATCAAAAGGAAATGTGAATGAAACGGGAGAAAATGTAGGTGGATCAGACAGATTTTCTCAGGTTTCTGACTGAGATGTATAATGATGAATGTTAGCGAGGTCTGAGCCTACATTTCGCTTCTGGGCCAAACAGAAGGTCGTGTCGGAACACGCAGAGGTGTGTGTGGGATGGTGCGAGGGTGTGTTTGTGTGAACCTGCTTTACACAACATTTTTCTGTGTGTTCACGTGGACTTATGAACACTTATGAAGGTTTCGGGTGCAAAGCAAACGTGTGTGTAGGGGTTTGAATAAACACTCTGTGTGTCTCAGTGCTGATGACGGGATTACTGACGGCCCAGAAATCCATCTTTAAGGACGAGATATTTATTTAACTCAGGAACAAATGAACACAGAGAGACGAGGGTTACAGACGGAACTGCTGCCTGTTGTAGTGCACGACTCGAGAATAAAAACAGATGAACAAATAATAAATAGATACAGTGAAACCTCGGATTACGAGTAACGCGGTTTGCGAGTGTTCCGCTAGACGAGCAAAGATTTTTAATAAATTTTGACTTGAAAAACGAGCATTGTCTTGGTTTACGTGCACCGAGTATCATGTATCACGCATGTGCTTCTTGTTTTGACGCAGAACGTCATGTGATCACAACTGAGACAACGGTTTTTCTCTCTCTTGCGCTGCAGAATCGTGGGTAATCGTCTCCCCTGCTGGGTCTTAGTGCTTATACTCTTATACTCTTACTGGCATAATCAACATCCGTGCACGTGTGTACTGTTTACTATAACACTGTGACCACGTGTGTACTGTTTACTATAACACTGTGACCACGTGTGTACTGTTTACTATAACACTACTATAAAATCCGATATGGTTTACGAGTGTTTTGGAATACGAGCCCACTTCCGGAACAAATTATGCTCGTAATCCAAGGTCACACTTGTATATAAGAATTATGGACTCTATTTATATAAATCTTGCATAATTAAGTAATAAGCACTGTGTGTGTGTGTGTGTGTGTCTGTGTGTGTGTGTGTGTGTGTGTGTGTTTAGAACTCTTGCTTCCCCTGTGAAGTTGATTATTTTCCTATAACAGCATGTCCTGGAGTGTTTAGGTTTAGTCCAGGATCCTGATTTTTAATGATCTTTTTTTAACAGCGGTTAGTGTGTGTTTGTAAGTGTGAAAGTGAAAGGACGAGTGTTAGCGTCAGCATTAGCCTTCACATTTACCTCCTCAACCGGCAGTTCCTTGAGTTTAGGCAGCGAGCCAGACAGGATCCCGACCAGGAACGGCGTCGGGCAGCAAACGATGTCCACCATGGAGGAGGGAAGGACAGGGATGAAGGTGTGCTGCCAGGAGAACGGGTACAGCAGAGCCACCACGGCGTGCACACAGCTAGACAGGACGCTGGGGGTGAAAACACAACACCACACACTTTAATCACCTGATTCTATCTCTCTCTCTCACAAACACACACACAAGGTAATCCAGTGACACCTGCACGGAGATCAAGCCCAGGTTCCCCAGGTGATCCTGGCTCTGTAGTCAGACAGACAAGTCTGTGAATGTGAGCAGGACGGAGCGGCCAGACGCAGAGGAGGATCGGTTTAAAACGCAGGCTGCCGTGAGATGAGATGAATTAATTTATCATCACCAGAGAAAGCAAACATATCTGCAGTGCTGAGAGCAAACACAGGCCAAACGTATCCTGTGACGTATCCTGTTAAAGGCTGGGAAAAGAGCGCAAGTTCACGTTTTTCTCAAGGTCAGGGATAATGTTATCAGGAATACGGAGAAACGTGAAACGTGAAAAGTGTCTCTCATGAGCTCTGCTTTATCTGAGACAAAAAAAGCCCTGGACATCAGGGACGTGAATTCATAAATACAACTGTTTCAGACAGTTACAGAATAAAACACTTTACACACTTTACATACTCACAATTATAAACACATATTCGGTTTATGTTTTACATCAAGCCGTAATGAGTCACGTGACACAAGCTCATTATAATAAACGAGTTAGAAACATGGAGCTGAGCATAAAGAGACAGGGAGAGATTCTGTGATTAAAGGAGAAATGTAAAGTGGCACTGAAGACTTTTTAATCAGAGTCGAGTTCACTTCAGCCTTCAGCTCTAATACTCTAACGTTTCCATAGTAACGGCTCATTTACAGGGACGCGTATAGCGCACTCCGCTGATAATAAACAGATTAAACCCTGTACAGAGACGTGTGCTGGTGTAACTTCAGTGGAAGGAAGGAGCCTCTGGTGTCAGTCAGAGGTAAAGCTGGAAGTTCTCCCAGACCTGCTGCAGCACAGAGGAGTTTACGCCGCTTTGTGGTTTCTCAGCCACATGTGTGACACGCTGTGATTTAATTGGTCTCATTAACTTAATAAAGCGAGGCAGGTGAGGGAGCGAGTGTATGGCTGAGAACAGTGTTAACAGAGACCGACCCTTCTATACAGAAACAACACGAATAATCCAGCACTAGGAGCATCTCTGTGGATCAGAGCAGATCAGACGAAATGCAAACACGTGAAACGCAAACACCGTCTCGGGTTATGAACGACGTCTATAGCTCGATTTTTACAGATGAGCGCTCTGATACATGCAGAGAGAGAGAGAGTGAGAGAGAGTCACTGCTTCTTTACTTTAAATGAGCTATTAGCCTCAGAGCGATACATTTCACAGCTCATTAATCATGCTAGGTTGTGTCTACCTTCAGTCTGATCGAGAGAGTGCAGAGAGCTGTTTAAAAGTGTAGCCTCGGGACGAAACCGATAGAGCCTTAGTTCCCAAAATTCCACTCTGTTATAGTGATGACTCCAAAGTGCAACCTGCGCGTACACACCACTGTGGGAAAAGATTCAGATGAGATTTATTTAGCTCAGACAAAGCGAAAGACCGTCAGAACAGAAAGCTATTGCGAGCGTCAGTGTGTGTGTGTGTGTGTGTGTGTGTGAAAGAGACAACACACACACCCACACAAGGTCAAATGTCTGTAATACCTGGCGAGTAAACTGTCACACAGTACGTCTGAGTGTATGGACACTGTACAGGCTTTTAAATGTTGTGGTAATGAGACGTCTGGGCCGCGTCTGCACGTGGGACAGAGTTTACACACCTGCTGCTTCTGAGAGACTCATCAAGTCACTTGCTGCTCTATCTGCTCTATTACACACACACATATTTTATACTTAATGTATTTAGTTCTATAGTAGTATAACAATAGTATTATTTTGTCATGTAACAATAATTGTTCCATATTTAAAAATACAGTATATATTATTCTATAAGTCTATTTTCTTATGATAACTTTTTTTTAAACCCTAATGTGAGAGTAATAATCACCCATTAGTATTATTTCTGCCTGGACCTCTACAGACAGCCCATAATGATATGCTGAATTGAGCAGCGTTCCTGTATATATCATGTTTATAAACGGTGTGGGTGCGAAATCTCTGCAGCGGCTCTCCTGAGGAACGCGTACAGACTTTGGGAAAGTGGATTTTACAGAATTAATGGGTTTGTCAGATGGTTTGGCTTCTGGCTAAAGACGTTTGTGAGTTCAGCTGGAGCTTGTACGATTCTTTCACCACGTGTTTTCACATGCAGTACCACGCCGCACAGCGCCACGGGACATAAAACATCCTCATAACTGCACAATAAAAACACAAAAATGTTCACAGTTGGGTAAAAGTCTACAATATATGTTGTAAGTATAAGGGCTGTTTAAGTGCCAGGTCTAGAACATCTTTAGAATCAAATTTTTAGTGCAAAACATAAAACATTGCTATTCTCTTTTCTTTTTGTGCTCTGTTTTTCTGCACGATGCTACATGAAACTCTCCCGCTAGGTCCAAAAAAAGAATAAACCTAAGGCAAAGTCGAGCATCTACACCCACGTTCTGCCCCTGATGGTGAACCCAAGCCAGGGAAAGTCATTTCCACAAGGCAGGAAGATCAAAACAGCGCCTTGTGGTTAACCCTTTCCTGCCACGGCACTTTTCTCAAAGGCAGACGAGAGACAGGAGGAGGAACGCTGGAGCGGTTCAGGCAGCGCACTCCGCTTCTGTAATGAAGTCCATATGTACGATGCAGAATCCCACAGATTTATTACACCAGGACTGAGTTTTATTTCCTCTCTAACAGCTCACACACTCGCAGTGTGTCGGTGATCGAGTTACGAGAGAACTCCACAGCTCTATTCAGACTGGATTAGTTTTCCACATGGAGGTGTGTGATGTAAAAAGTGCTTACACACACACACACACACACACACTCATAAGCATAAGCAGACAGTGTGTATTAAAACGAGGTGTGTGTAGTACAACTCAGCAGTAACAACACACCCATCTCTGTGATTAATTACTAACGACATCCTCAATGTTACTTAACACACGCGTGGACAGAAATCTGATCTCGTCTGATTAGACCTAAAGACTGTTGGAAGGAGGATCTTATATTACAGAATAATCCCGGGAATCCCGGGACTGAGTAACGCTGGTTTTTCCCCAGGAGAGGCACCGGTTCCAGTCCTAACTGTCCAGGTCCAGGTGCTCATCTCTGTCCTGATGAGGAAGAGCGCGAGCTTGACAGAGTAGAGCTTTTCAATAAAAAAGAGCCCCGTTCCCGAGGAACAGTTTAATGAATCTAACGTGTAATGAGATCACACTGCCCTGACATGAAACGTTCACACAAAAACAGGCGCAGGTGTCCACATATATGTGACCCTATAATGTATAAATGTCCTAAAGCTAGTGAGTTACGGTTGAATTAAATCATGTTTCATTCAGAGTGAAAACTCTTATTTTGTCATTTATTTGTTAAGCAGTCAGCTTTGTTTTTAGATAAGATTAGATAAAATAAAATGCATGAGTCTTCCAAAGAAGACGTGCTCATGACCAGTGCATGTTTTCTTTCTAAAAATGAAACAGCGAGCACATGTCTACACTTCCTAATAAGGGTTCTGTGAGGGTTTGGTCAAAGTCCCATGAATGGTTTAGGAAGAGTTGCGGAGAGAGGAAAAGTGTGACAATGACGAAAAAAAGCTGCACTCGCCCACACGCTCACTGTCAAGTTTAGTTTTGAAACTTTAGAGGCATTTTATGCAGTTAAACGTTGCAGTTTCTTTATAATCCTACAGGTGGCGCACTCTAAACTATTCACACATTTTCATCCCGTGTGGTAGGACTGAATTATTCACTAAGTTTGTTTGGAAATAATAATGATGACAGAGAGACGCGCTGCTCAGTAACAATGTAGCTTTGTGTTTAATCTGATGTGAAGTTAAATGTTAAATTCTTGTATTTGAAGTTAGTTTGTATCATTTAAATACTGCGCTTGGGCCTCCGAGTGGTGCAGTGGTAAAGTGCTCCCCCTATCATCCGGAGATCGCTGGTTCGAACCCCAGGTGATGCTGTAACCTCTCGCAGCCGGAGGCCTAGAGAGAGCTGATTGGCCGAGCTCTCTCAGGGGGGAGGGATGAGAGGTACTCGCGCTCCCACATTAATGACGGCTCTACAGCCAATCAGGGGCGTCTGTGAGCTGGCATAAGCGGAGGGAGCGGATAGCGCTGTTCCTCCGAGTGTGTTACACCGCCCCCAACGGTGCGTGAACGAGCAGTTCGAAAAGATGGTTGGTGATGTCACGTGGGTCGGAGGAAACACGTGGGCGGTCTACGGCCCTCCCTACTGAGCGGCGGTATGAGCTTAATGTGGGAGCCCCCTAGTGACTGGGAGGAATTGGACACTACTAAAATTAGGGGAGAAAATCAGGAAAAATTCGGAAAAAAAGAGGGAAAAATTTAATTAAATACTGCGCTTGGGTTTTAATCATTTAAATACTGCGCTTGGGAGAAAACTAACGTTATAGTGTATACTATAACTAATTTGTATAGTGTACAAACTAATTTACATTTAGTGCTACACTAACTCTACCCTCCGCATCCTCTTCTCTCACACCAACTAACTTCATGTCCTCTCTCACTGCATCCATAAATCTCCTCTTTGGTCTT